>JAJLRB010000880.1:0-23645 GCA_020976825.1 Odocoileus hemionus | reverse complement strand
GCAGGGAAAATAGGCCTCTTTTGGGGCGAAAGGGAAGTTCGTGGTTTTCTCGAGTTCGGGGAACTAGGTAATTCTCGAGTTGGAGTAATGGCCCCTTCAAAACTGGATTTTTCCCTTTTGTGACTGGGAGTTATGGTCGTTGCAGGAACACATGGGAATTCCCCTTTGGGATTTGGCAGGGAAAAGGGGAAACCCTTTTTTATTTGAGTCTGGGCCCCCAGGTTCCTTTTCCGGGGTGCCAGATGATTTGGTTTCCTATCATTTTTTCAAGGGATTCAGGCATCGTCCTTTGGAAGCTTTGAACCCCAATTCCCTTTTCGAATTTTCAAAGGATGTGAGGCCTCCTGGGAGAAGGAGGGAACTATGCTTTCTCAAAAGCCCACAGGGGGTTCAGACATCCCTTCACCTTGTGAAATTAAAAGACGATTTGCTTTCCAATCCCCGGGGGGAAATCCCCTTTTTCGAGTCAGGGCATTCGGTTCCATTCCCTTGGGGCAGCACACTAGGATCTCCCTTACTTCCTTAGCTGAGAAAACTTCGTCTTTGGGGTGCTGTAGAAATTTGGGCACAGTGGTCGAGTCGGGGGTCATTTTTACTCTCATTAGATTTGTGTACCGAGGTTTTCGTCGAATTGCTGTGCTAAAGGGGTTTCCTCTAGATTTGGGGGCGGGGTTCCCCGGGTTTTTCCCCGGAGTTGTTTAAAGGAAAGAAACCACTTTTTTTTTGATTTTAAAGGCAAATGGTTTGGGACAAATGAGGCAATTCAGGTCTCTCGAATTTATTTTGGGGGTACATGGAAGCTTTCATTTTGTGTTGTGAGTGGGGGGTCCCCTATTATTGTTCCCTTTTCTTAGGGATTTTGGGGTTCCATCAAAAAAGTAAAGTCCTTTTTTTTTTGGAGAAAAAAAAATTTACTCTAAAAGATAAATGGAATCGAGCCCTTCCCCCCGGTGGAAAAGTTCATGGTTTTTCACAGTTGCAGCGGAACTTTGGGGAATATTCTCAAATTTTAAGAGGGAGGCCATTAAAAAATGGGTTTTTTTCGGCTCAGGATTTGTCTATTTGCTTGGGGACACCTCAAAATTCCTAAACGCTTGGCAGGGAAATTGGACGCCTCTCGAAGTGTGGGTGGCCCCAAAGTTCCTTTCCATTGCTACGGGATATTGGAATTCCCCATCAAACTTCAAAAGCCGATCAGGGGTTTCGCTCGTTTTTAAGCATTTAGCCATCCCAAAGGGGGTTTCCTTCACGTTTTTCAAAGGGATGTGAGGCATCCCGTCCGATGAGGCTGCGAATTAGGGGTTTTTCTAGGGTCTCCCCAGCGGAATCAACATCCCTTCATTTGTAGATGAAAGACGAACCGCATTCAATCATACGGAAAACTGCCTTATTTCGAGAGGGCACCTCGGTGCCGTTCATTTTGAGTCATCAAAAATTTTGATTTCCCCCAACATAACTTGCTGAGAGTGCCTCACTTAAAAATGCTTGTGGAATGTATTTTATTTTCCCCGAGACGTTGCAGGGATTCCCTTCCCTCTGAAGACTTGGAACACTTTGCTTTTCTCCATTTGCTGGGCTAACTTTGGGGTTCCTCTAGGTTGGTTGTTAATTCGGGAATTGTGGATTTGCCTAAAGGAAGTTAAGCCCTTGTCGTGTTTAATGGAATTTTGGGGTGGCTCTGGAGCAAAAAGCGCGCAAACGGGGCTTCTTGGTTATTCGGTCACGGACCACTTACATTTGCTTTCGGTACGTCAGGGCACCCATAGATTTGGACAGTGTTCTTGGGGACTCTCCGAAGTTCCATCCCGGATGTCCCGCCCCTTTCATGTTGGGGTAGGGGAACACGAATTGCTTTTCATGCACTGCAGGGAATCAGGGCCCCCTTGGCAGCGCGAAGGAAGTCTCGTGGTTTTTAGGTTGCGGCGGGAATCTAATGTATTTTTCTGAGCAGGACGTGAATTGTCCTTCAAAATTCGTGATTATTCCTGATGAGGGTTTTATGCGTCGTTCCCGGGAAAAATGGTTACTTGCGATTTGGCAGGGAATAGGGAAAACCCTCTTTATTTGATCTTGGGGACCGGGTTCCCTTTTCCGGGTTTTACCAATAAATTGGGGGACCCTATTTTTCAATGGGATTCGGTATCGTCCCCTTTGGAAGCATTAAACTCCAGTTCCTTTCGAATTTTAAAAGGCATGGGGGGCCCTCCTGTCGAGATGCCCCGGGGAATACTGCTTTCTCTAAAGTCCCCCACAGGGGATTCAGACTCCTTCCCCTTTGGGAAAAATTAAAAGACGATCCTACTTTCCCAATCACGGGCTGTAAACCCGGGCCTTATTTAGTCGGGCATCTCGGTGTCCATTCCATTTGGGGGCCCACCACACTGGGATCTCTCTTAATTCCTATAGCTGAGAAACTCTTTTTGAGGGCTGTAGAAGTTGGCTTTCATGTGAGTCGAGCTCTGGAGCATCTCTACTTCGATTAATTTGTGTGCACGGAGTTTTTTCGAATGCTGTGCAAATTTTTGGTGTCCTTAGAGGGGGACGGGTTCCGGGTTATCTCCGGATTTGTTTAAAGGGAAAAAGAAAAGCCACTTGTGTTTGATTTTAAATGGCAGAATGGCCGGGGAACTAATGCGGGGCAATTCAGGCCCTCACTAAATTTATATTAGGGTTCGGGATGCTTTCTTTTGCGTTTGACTCTGGGTCCCTCTATACTTGTGTTCCTGTTTTTAGGGATTTTTGGGGGGTTTCCCATCAAGGAATAAAGGCTCTTTCTTTTTGCGAGAAACGGGAAAATTACTCTCCAATCGATGAAAAGGGAATCGGCCTCTTCTCCCATGTGGAGAAGTCTCATGGTTTTTTTTAGAGTTGCAGCGGAACGTTGGGGGAAAATTCTCGAATTAAATGGGGATGGCCCTTCAAACTCGGGTTTTGTTTATGACGTCAGGTCTTTTCTGTTTTTTGGGGACACCCCAAAATACCCTCAAGCTTGCAGGGCATTAGGACCCCCGGGGGGTTTTTGGCTGAGACCCCTGTTCCCTTTTCCCCCGTTTTACAGGGATATTGGAATTCCCTTTAATCTCAAGCCCATCAGGCTTTGCCTCTTTTGAAACTTGGCTCATTTAATCGGGGGGTTCCCCTTTCACGTTGTCAAAGGTATTGAGGATCCGTCCAGATGAGGGGGGAATTAGGGCTTTTCTAGGGCTCCCCCAGCGGGAAAAGACGAACCTGCTTTAAAGTCACTGCAGGGAAACCCGGGCCTTATTTAGGTCGGGCACCTTTGGGTGTCGTTCTTTTGAGGCACAACTTACTTTCCCCCCTCACGTACTTTCCCGTGAGGATCCTATCTTAAAAGTGCTTGGGGAAAATGTCTTCTTTCCCTCTTGAGAGGGTGCGGGGGTTCCGCTTCATCTTGAGGGGTTTTTGGGTTACACTTAGTTTTTGTCCTTTTGGGGGGCGAACTTGGTGTTTCTTTAGATTTTGGTTTTTGATTTGGGGGAATCTCGGAGTTGCCTAAGGGAATTTAAGTCCTTTTCTTGTTTGTGGGAAATGTGGCATGGCTCTGGAAAAATGCAGCGCAATCGGGCCCTCATTAAGATGATTTCAGGTAACGGATTCTTTCGGTTCTGGGGGTACCCAGGGCCCTATAGATTTGTGACAGTGTTTTGGGGGATCTTTTTGAATTTCCCTTCAGGAATGCAGACACCTTTCTTGTTGAAAGGGGAAGGGGAAATTTGCTCCCCATCATGCAGGGAATTGGCCTCACCTGGCAGCGAGTGGGAAGTCTCAGATTTTTTTTTGCTTGCGGCGGAAACCTGGGGTATATTGGGTTGGCCGTGGTGACATTAAAAACCCGGTTTATTCCGTGATGTGGGTTCTTCTCTGCCGGGACACACGGATTCCCCTGAAGGTTGGCAGGGCAATAGTGACCCTCTTTTTTTGAGATTGGGGAACCGGGTTTCCTTTTCCAGGTCCAAACACGATTTTGGGTTTCTTCAGTTTTCAATGATTCAGACATCGTCCTCTTTGGAAGCATTGAACCCAAGTTCCTTCGAAATTTCAAAAGATATGTGAGGCCTCCAGTCGAGATAAGGCGGGAACTACTGCTTTCCTTTAAAGACTCCACAGGGATTTCAGACATCCCTTTCACCTTGTGAAATTAAAAGACGATCCTGCATTCCAAGTCACTGTGCAGGTAAATCCTGCCTTATTTTCGAGTCAGGGCATCTCGTTGTCCATTCCAATTGGGCAGCCATTCGAGGATCTCTCTTTCATTCCTTTAGAGCAGAAAAACTCCTCTTCTTGACGTCTGTATAGAAATGTTGCATTCATTTAGTGTCGAGTCCATGAACTCATCTCTAATCTCATCGTAGTTATTTTGTTGTACACGTAGCTGGTTCATCGTGTTGCTGTACTAAACTTAGAGTTCCTCTAGAGGTTGGGACGGTGTTTCCCAGGGTTATCTCCGAGTAAGAATTAAGGAAATACAAGCCACTTGTGCTTGATGTTGATGGCAGAATGGCTCTGGATCTCATGCAGGGGATTTCAGGCCTCATCTCTCGAGATGACAGGTGAGGGTACATGGAAGTAGCTAACCTGTTTGCTGTTTGTACGTCTGTGTCCCTCTTATACTTGTGGTTCCCGTTTCTTTAGGGATTCTCTGGCGTTCCGTCATGGAAGTCAAGGCTCCTTTTCTTTTGACCGAGGTAACACGAAATTACACCCTCTTCAATCGCATGAATGGGAATGCGAGCCTTTTCTCCTCAGCGTGTGAGAAAGTCCTCATGGCTTTTTTCTCCGAATTGCAGCAGGAACCTGGGAAAATATACATCGAGGTTAAGTAATTGGGATTCGCGCCTTCAAAACTCGGGTTTGTTCAGCCGATGTCAAGGACTCCTTGTCTAGTTGCTTGTGGACCACCTCGATATTCTCCTCGACGCTTGGCAGGGCATTAGGAATGACCTCTCGAAGGGAGGCGTGAGACCCAGATTCCCTTTCCAGTTTGCCACAGGGATATTGGAATTCCCTGTCAATCTTCCAATTAGACTCAGGTCATCGCCTCCATTTGTTAACATTGAACTCATTGGACACTCGGGTTTCCGTGTGCACAACGTTGTCAATCAGTGTAAGTGAGGAGCAATCCACCGACCAAATGAGGCTGTGAACTAGGGCTTTCTCTCAGGGTCTACACAGGGGATTCCGACATCCCTTCAATCTTGTGAGATGGAAGAGACGAACCAGCAATCTTCAAGTCACTGTGCAGGGAAATCCGGCCTTATTTAGTAATCCGGGGGCACCATCTGTGTCTGTTCTCTTCTTGAGGACAGCGATACGTAAAGAATTCCCCCTTACAATAACTACTGCTGAGAGATGCCTCATCTTTAAAGTGCTTGTGGAATGTCTTCATTCCTCTTGAGACGGTGCGCAGGGATTCCGCTCTCCATCTTGAGGATGATTTGGTGGTACACTTTTGCTTTTCTCCATTTGCGGGGGCTGAATCTTGGGTGTTCCTCTAGACATTAGGTTGTAGATTTCGGGGAATCTCTGGCGGTTGCCAAAAAGAAGTTAAGTCCTTTGACGTGATTTAATGGGAATTCGTGGTAATGGCTCTGGAGCAACAATGCAAGCGCTATCAGAGCCTCATCTTAGATTGATTTCGTGTACAAGGATCCTCTTTACATGTTGCTACGCGGTGACCTCAGAGGGCCCCTATAGACTTGAGACAATGTATCTTGGGGAATTCTCTGAAGTTCCCATCCAGGAAGTTCAGCAGACTCCTTTCAATGTTTGAAAGGGTGGAGACACACAGAATTGCTCTTCAAGCAACTGCAGGGGGAATCAGGCTCATCACGGGGCAGTGCGGGGGAAGTCTCGTTGGATTTGCCCGTGTTGGCGGCGGAAACTAATGTATAATTCTCGAGCTAGGACTGAATGGCGCCTCCAAAAACCCGTGTTTTTTCGTGATGCGAGCTGGAGTTCTGGTGTCTCATATGTCCAGGGACACATCGGTAGTCGCCTTGAGGATTTAGCAGGGCTTATAATAGTGTACCCCTCTTTATTTGAGTCTTGGACACAGGGTCCTTTCCCAGGGTGCCATAGTGATCTATGGAGATTCCTAATCAGTATTTTCAATGAGAATCAGGCAATCGTTCACCTTTAGGAAGCATTGAACTCCACGTTCCTACTTTATCCGTGAATTTTCAAAGGCATGTGAGGCCTCCTGTCCGACCATGAGGCGGGAATCTAACTAGCTGTCTCTAAAGTCTTCACAGGGATTCACAGTTCATCCTTTCACCTTGAGAAATTAAAGACGATTCTGCATTTTAAATCACATGAACATGGTAAATCCGGCCTTATATGCGAGTCAAGGGCATTTCGATATCCATTCCACTTGGAGACATGCGACCCATCAGGATCTTCTCTTACATCCCTATAGCTGAAAAACTCCCTCGTCCTTGGAGGTGCTGTAGAAAGTTGACATTCATGTGGGTCGAGCCAATGGAGTCCAGTCTCTACTCATCGTTTATAATCGTGAATCAACGTAGCTTTCGTCGAAGTTGCTGGTGCTAAACATGGTGTTTTCCTCTGGAGTTGGGACGGTGTTCCCGGTTATCTCCGGAGGTTGATTTAAGGAAAGACCAACCACGTTGTGATTGATACGTTAATGGCAGAAATGGCTCTGGATCTAATGCAGGTGCATTCAGGCCTCATCCCGAATGAAAGAGGGTACACGGAATGCTTTCATGTTGCTGTTGTGACTTCTGGTTCCCGTCTATACTTGTGTCCCTGTCTCTTATGGGATTCTCTGGGAGTTCCATCAAAGGAAGTCAAGGCTCCTTTCTTTTTGACAGAGAACTACACGACAAATTACTCTCCCAATCGATGAATGTGGAATCGAGCCCTCTTCTCACAGCGTGGAGAAGTTTCATGGTATTTTTTTCGACGAGTTGCAGCAGGACCTTGGGAATATTCTCGATATTAAGATGGGGATGGCCCATTCAAAACTCGTGTTTGTTCAGCGACGTCAGGACTCTTGTCTAGCTGCTTGGGACACCTCAGACCGTCGATATCTCCTGACGCTTTGGCAGGGCATTAGGGACGCCTCTCGAGTTGAGGTGAACAGGCGTGAGACCCAGTTTTCCCTTTCCAGTTGCACATGGGATATTGGAATTCCTGTCAATCTTCAAGCAGACTCAGGCATCGCCTCGTTTTGAAACATTGAACTCATTGAAACTCGGGGTTCCTTGCGCGTTGTCTCAAGGTATGTGAGAGGCATCCCGTCCAGATGAGGCGGTGAACTAGGGCTTTCTCTAGGTCTCCCCACAGGGGATTCAGTATCATCCCTTCATTTGTGAGATGAAAGACGAACCTGCATTCAAGTCACAGCATGGGAAATCCTTGGGCCTTAATTTCGAATCAGGGCACCTCGGTGTCCGTTCTTCTTGAATGCAGCAAACATAGATTCCCCTTCTCACATATCTACTCGCTGAGAGATAGGCTCTTTTCTCATCTTAAGGTGCTTGTGGAATGTCTACATTCTTCTTGAGACGGTGCCAGGGATTCCGCTCTCATCTTGAGAGGATTTGGTGTACACTTAGCTTTTCTCCATTTAGCGGGCTGAACTTGGTGTTCTTCTAGACATTGGTTGTTGATTTCGGGAATCTCTGAGTTTTGCCTAAAGGAATGTTTAAGTCCCTGTCGTGTTTGATGGGAATGTGGGATGGCTCTGGAGAAAATGCAAGCATGAGCAATCGGGGCCTCATTCTTGAGATGATTTCAGGTACACGGATCTCTTTCGTGTTGCTGCGGTGAAGTCAGGGCCCCTATAGACTTGTGACAGTGTTCTTGGGGACTCTCTGAAGTTCCATCCAGAAGTGCAGACTCCTTTCATGTTTGAAAGGGGAACACGGAATTGCTCTGCATGCACTGCAGGGGAATCAGGCCTCATCTGGCAGCGAGTGGGGAAGTCCCTCGTGGTTATTTGCTCGAGTTGCAGCCGGAACCATGGTTATATACTGAAAGTTAGGAACGTTGAATGGCCCTTCAAAACACCAATGGTTAATTCCATGTTACGTCAGTAGTCATGTTTCTCGTTGTCCAGGGACAACATACGGGATCTCTCTTGAGGGTTTGGCAGGCAAATAGGAGGACCCTCCTTCTAGTATGAGACTCGGGACACCAGGTTCCCTTTTCCAGGTGCCACAGTGGATATTGGTATCTTCCTAACAGTTATCAAGGGATTCATGCATCGTCCTCCTTTGAAATCATTGAGACTTCAAGTTCCTTTACGATATTTCCAAAGGCATGGTGAGGCCTCCTTTCGAGAAGAGGCGGGGGAACTATCTGCATTCTTCTAATGTCCTCCACAGAGAATTCAGACAATCCCTTCAACTTTTGAAATCGATAGTCTATCCTGCATTCATATCACTGCAGTGGAAATCCGGCCTTATTTCGAGTTCAGTGGCATACTCGTTGTCCATTCCACTTGGTGACAGCAAACTCAGGGTCTCTCTTTACATTCCTATAGCTGAGAAACACCTCGGTCTTGAGGTACTCTAGAAAGTTTGCATTCATGAGAGTCGAGCCCATGGTAGTACACTCTCTAACTCTCGATGTTGATTTGTGTTTACACGGAGCTTATCCTCGAGTGTGCAGTGCCTAAACTTGGTGTTCCTCTGGAGTTGGGACGGTGTTTCCCAGTGTTATCTCGCCGGAGATGATTAACGGAAAGACAAGCCACTTGTTTTTGATGTTTATGGGCAGAATGGCTCTGTATTCCGTAAGTTCAGGGGATTCAAGTCCCTTATTTCGTATTTATATGAGTGGTAGCTATGGAATGATTTCATTGTTGCTGGTTAGGTGACGTCTGGTCCCCCCTCTAATACTTCTTTCGCCTGTTCTTTAGGGGACTTTCCTCTGGGGTTCAATCAAGGAAGTCAAGGCACCTTTCTTTTTGACATTGAGAAACACGAATTACTCTCCAATCGATGAATGGGAATTCGAGCCTCTTCTCCCAGTGTGGAGAGTCTCATGGTTTTTTTCTCGAGTTCCAGCTGGAGAACCTTGGGGAATATTGTCGAGTTAAGATGGGGATGGCCCTTCAAAACTCTGGTTTGTTCAGAGCGACGTCAGGACTCTTGTCGTTGTTGCATGGGACACCCGTCGATAATCACCTCGACGCTTGGCAATGGCCAATAGGGACGCCTTGTCGAGGGTGTGGCGTGGAGACCCAGGTTCCCGTTACCAGTTGCCACAGTGATGGTTGAGAATTCCTGTCAATCTTCAGGCAAGACTCAGGCATCGCCTCCTATTTGAAACATTGATAAGAGAGGAGGGATGGATGGGGAATAGGAGGGCGGTATGAATTTGATGGATGCTCATTGAACTCGGGGTTCCAGACACGTTGTCAAAGTTGAGTATGTGAGGCTATATCACGTCCAGGATGAGGCGACGAACTACGCTTTCTCTAAGGTCTCCACAGGGATTCTGACATCCCTTCATCTTGTGAGATGAAAGACGAACCTGCATTCAAGTCACTGCAGGAAATCCGGCCTTATTTCGAGTCAGGGCACCTTGTGTCCCGTGTCTTTCTTGAGGCAGCAAACTTAGATTCCCCCTCACATACCTACCGCTGAGAGATGCCTCATCTTAAAGTGCTTGTGGAATGTCTTTCATTCCTCTTGAGATGGTGCCAGGGATTCCGCTCTCATTTTTTCTCTCATCTTGAGAAGGATTTGTGTACACTTAGCTTTTCTCCATTTGCGGGGCTGAACTTGGTGTTCTTCTAGACTTTGGTTGTTGATTTTCGGGAATCTCTCTCTTTGGTTTGCCTAAAGGAAGTTAAGTCCCTTGTTTCTTGTTTGAGATGGGAAATGTGGATGGTCTCTGGAACACAATGCAGCGCAATCAGGCCTCATCTTGAGATGATTCAGGTACAACGGATCTCTTTCGTGTTGCTGCGGTGACTCTCAGGGCCCCTATAGACTTGTGACAGTGTTCTTGGGACTCTCTGAAGTTCCATCCAGGAAGTGCAGACACCTTTCTTGTTTGAAAGGGGAACACGGAATTGCTCTGCATGCACTGCAGGGGAATCTGGCCTCATCATGGCAGCGAGGGGGAAGTCTCGTGGTTTTTGCTCGTGTTGCGGCGGAACCTGGGCTATCATTCTGGAGTTAGGACGTGGATGGCGCTTCAAAACCCGTGTTTATTCCGTGATGTCAGGAGTCATTCTCGATAGCTCTCGTTGCCAGGGACACAATCGGGATTCTCCTGAGAAGGTTGGCAGGGCAATAGGGACCCCTTTTTATATTTTGAGACTTTGGGACACTGGTTCCTTTTTCCAGGTGCCACAGTGATATTGGGATTTCCTATCAGTTTTTCAATGTGGATGCAGGCATCATCTCTTTGGAAGCATTGAACTCCAAAGTTCCTTTCGAATTTTCAAAGGCATGTGAAGGCCTCCTGTCGAGATGAGGCGGGGAACTACTGCTTTCTCTAAATTCTCCAACAGGGGATTCAGACATCCCTTCACCTTGTGAAATGAAAGACGATCCTGCATTCAAATCACAACTGCAGGGAAATTCCCGGCTTATTTCGAGTCAAGGGCATCTCGGTGTCCACTTTTTCTACTTGGGACAGCACACATCAGGATCTCTCTTACATTCCTATAGCTGAGAAACTCCTCGTCTTGAGGTGCTTGTAGAAAGTTGGCAATCATGAGAGTCGAGCCCATGGAGTCAATCTCTACTCTCGAGGTTATTTGTTGGTCACGGAACTTTCTTCGTCGATTGCTGTGCAACACTTGGTGTTCCTCTAATTGTTGGGATACGGTGTTTCCCGGATTAATCACCGGAGTTGAGTAAGGAACCGGCAAACCACTTGTGCTTGATTTGATGGCAGAAATGGCACTGGATGTAAATGCTGGGAATCAGGTCTCTCTCGAGAATGATATGAGGGTACAAAATGAGGCTACAACTGAATGCCTTTTCATGTTACGGTTGTTACTTCTGGGTTCCGAACTATTACTTGTTCCCTGATCATAGGTAATCTCTGGCTTTCCATCAAGGGAAATTCAAGGCTACCTTTCCTTTTGACAAGGAAGTACACGAAATTACTCTCCAACTCGATGAATGGGAATCGAGCCTCTTCTCACACGAGCGTGGAGAAAGTTTCATGGCTATTTTTCGAGTTGCAGCAAGCAGGAACCTTGGGAATCCTTCTTCGAGTTAAGATGGGGCATTGGTCACATCAAAACGCGTGTTTTTGTCAGTCGATGTCAGGACTCTTGTCTAGTTTGCTTGGACACCTCGATATCTCCTCGACGTTTCGGCAGGGCAATTAGGGACCTATGGAAGCCTCACGATGAGGCGTGAGACCCAGGTTCCATTTCCAGTTGTCACATGGATATTGGAATTCCTGTCATAATCTTCAAGCAGACTCAGGCATCGCCTTACTTTTGAAAAACATTGAACTCATTGAACTCGGGGTTCTTCCTTGCGCATTGTCAAAGTGCGATGTGAGGCATAGCCCGTCCTAGAATGACCGGCGGTAGAACTAGGGCGTTCTCTAGGTCTCACAGGGGATTCTCAGAATGATCCCTTCATTTTGGTGAGATGAAGACGAACCTGCATTCAGGTAAATGAAGCGAAATCATCGGCCTTATTTAGTATTCACAGGGGCACCTTCTGATGTGGCCGTTCTTCTTGAGGACAAGCAAACTTAGATTCCCCCTCAATCATACAATACGGTCTGCAGAGATGCCTGCATCTCTAAGGTGTGCTTGTGGAATGTTTTCATTCTTCTTGAGACGGTGTCATGGGATTTCCGTTCTCATCTTGAGATCGACTCTTGGAGTACACTTAGCTTTTCTCCATTTGCTGGAGGCTGAACTTGAGTGGTTCTTTCTTCTAGACATTGGTTGTTGTATTTTTCAGGGAATCTAGATGGAGTTGCCTAAAGGAAGTTAAGTCCCTTGGTCGTGTTTAATGGGGAATGTGGAATGGTTCTGGGATGCTAAACCTGCAGCCAGCACTTTCTGGTGCGCTCATCTTGGGCTTGACTTCGTTGTACAACGGTTCTCTTTAGGGTCTTGCTACTTGCGGGACGTCTAGGACGGGCACCTATAGAGACTATTGCTGACAGTGTTCCTAGGCCGACTCTCCTGAAGTTACCATCCAGGAAAGTCCTAAGAACTCCTTTCATGTTTGATTTAGTTGAACATCTGAATTGCTCTGCATGTCTAATGCAAGGGGGAATCAGGCTCCTCATTTGCCAGCGCGAAGGAAGTCTCGTGCGTTTTTTCTACGACGGATATGCGGCAGGCAAATCTTATTGTATATTCTCGAGCCCTATGACGTGAATGCGCCACATTCATAAACTGGTGATTATTTCCGTTGATGGATCTGGAGTTATGTGTCCGTTGCCAGGAACAGACATCGGAATTCTCCTTGCGATTTGGCAGGGCAATAAGGGTCCCCTCTTCTATTTGAAGTCTTGGGACCGTGCAGGTTTCTTTTCCCTCAGGTCCAGAGTGATATTGCGGATTTCTCTATCAGTTTTCAATGTGGATTTCAGCCATCGTTCTTCTTTGGAAGAATTAAACTCCAATTTTCCTTTTTTCGAATTTTCAAAGCGCATCTTGTTGAGCGCTCATCACTCTCGAGATGATGTGGGACTCACTACATGCCTTCTCTCTAAAGTCCTCCAACATGGGATTCAGACATCCCTTTCACACCTTTGTGAATTAAAATGACGATTTTCTGCAATTCTGCATATCCAGACAGCTATGTAAATACCGGTACTTGTTTTCGAGTCACGGCCATCTTCGGTGTAATCCATTTCTGCTATCTGTGGGGGCTGCACACTCAGGATCTCTCTTACATTCCCTATAGCTGAGAGAATCGTCCTCTCTTGAAGCGTTTCTATAAGAAAGTTGGACATTCATGTCAGTCGAGCTGCATCGAAGTCATTTCTACTCGTCGATGAGATTTGTGGTACACGGAGGCATTCTCGTAAGTATGCAGTGCTTAACTTGGTGTTCCTCTAGAGTTGGGACGTGATTCCGGGGCTTATCTCCGGTGAGTTGATTATAAGGAAAGAAATAGCCAATTGTGTTTGATGTTAATGTAGGGAATGGCCCTCCCCCCCCTTTTTCATGGGATCGACTAATGAAGGCAATCTCAGGCCTACATCTCCGAAGTTTATATGAGGTGTACTTGGAATGCTTTCATGTTGCTGTTTGTGACGTTCCTGGGTACGCCTCTATACTTGTGTCCCCTTGGTTATTCGGGAAATTTCTTCTGGTGGATTCCTTCAAGGAAGTCAAGGCTCCTTTCATTTTGATTGCGGAACACGAAATTACGCCCTCCAATCGGATGATATGAGGAGATCGAGCGTCTTCATCCCAATCCCCCCAGTGTGGGAGAGAGTTCCATGGTTTTTCTCGTGGTGTCGTGGTGGAAACGATTAGGCACTATTCTCGTATTATGATGTGGGATTGCCATTCAAAACTGGGGTTGTATTCAGAGAACGTCCAGAGGACTCTTGTCTAGTTGCTTCGGGATACCCTCGATATTACTCCTTCGGACAGCTTGGCAAGGGCACGCTAGGGTTCGCCTCTCGAAGTGTGGCGTCGCTGTCCCATGTTCCCTTTCCCAGTTGACTACAGGGATTAATGGAATTCCCTTTCAATTTACAAGCCCAACTCAGGCATCGCCTACGTCGTTTAGAAACATTGAGTGGCTCATTGAACTCGGTGATTACTTGAACGTTTGTCAAAGCGTATGCGTGATGGCCTCGCCGTCCAGATGAGCGGCGTCAAACTAGGGCTGTCTCCTAGCGGTCTCCATCAGCGGATTTCTGACATTCCTTTCATCTTGTGATATGAAAGAAGAACCACTGCATTCGTTTTTCAAGTCACTGCTGGGAAATCCGACCCTTATTGTCCGGTCAGCTCGCGCATCCTTCGTGTTCTGTTCTTTCTTGAAGCTAAGCTAAACTTAGATTCCCCCATCACAATACCTACCGCTGAGAGATTGCCTCACATCTTAAGAGTGCTTTGTGGAATGTCTTCATTCCTCTCATGAAATGTTGGCCAGGGATTCCTGCTCTCATCTTTGACGAAGAATTTTGGTTGTACAAACTTAGCTTTTCTCCATTTGCGGTGGATGAACTTGGTGTGCTTCTAGATAACTTGGTTTATTGTATTTCGTGGATGTAACTCAATGAGTTGCCTTAAAGTAATTTAAGTCCCTTGTCTTGTTTGAAGTGGCAAATGTGGCATGGCTCAGGAATCAATTGCAGCGCAAATCAGGCCCTTCATCTTGAGATGAGTTTCATGTACAACGGATCTCTTATCGTGTTGCCTGCGGTGAACCTCAGGGCTCATATACGACTTGTGACAGTGATTCTTGGGGACTCTCTGAATGTGTACCATCCAGGGAGTGGCCAGACAAGCCTTTCAAAGATTAGAATGAGGAAACAGGATTACGCTCTGAATTGGCAATTAGCCGAGGGGAATCTGTGCCTCGTAGCTGGCAAGCGTAGGGGGAAAGTCTCGAAGTCGGTTTTGACTATCGTGTTGCGGCAGTGCACCATGCAGCGCTATATTACTGGAAGTTAGAAAGTTGCTGGCGGCTTCATAATAGACGCGCCTTGATTTATTCGATGATCGTCAGACGTCATGTTCCTCGTTTCCAGGGTCCCCCCCCCCCCCCCCCCCCCCCCCCCCCCCCCCCCCCCCCCCCCCCCCCCCCATATATAAACGGACACAACGAGGATTCTCTCTTGAAAGTTCGGCAGGGCAATAGGGACCCGATCTTTATTTGAGACTCTTGGACACTGGTTCCTTTTCCACGGTGCCACAGTGATAATTGGGATTCCTATCAGTTTTCAATGGGATTGCAAGGCATTCGTCCTCCATTGGAAGCATTGAACTCCAAGTTCCTTTTGAAATTTTCAAAGGCCATGTTGAGGCCTCCTGTCGAGATGAGGCGGGAACTACTGCTTTCCTCTAAAGTCTCCACAGGGTAATTCAGACATCCCTTCATCTTGTGAAATTAAAGACGCATCCTGCATTCCAATCACATGCAGGTAAATCCGGCCTTATTTCGAGTCAGGGGCATCTCGGTGTCCATTCCACTTGGGCAGCACACGTCAGGATCTCTCTTACATTCCTATAGCTGAGAAACTCCTCGTCTTGAGGTGCTGTAGAAAGTTGTACATTCATGTGAGTCGAGCCATGGAGTCATTCTCTACTCTCGATTAGATTTGTGGTACACGGAGCATTCGTCGAATTGCTGTGCTAAACTTGGTGTTTCTCTATGAGTTGGGACGGTGTTTCCGGATTATCTCCGGAGTTGATTAGGAAAGACAAAAGCCACTTGTGTTTGATGTTGATGGCAGAATGGCTCTGGATCTAATGCAGGGGATTCAGGCCTCATCTCGAATTTATATGAGTGGGTACATGGAATGCTTTCATGTTGCTGTTGTGACGTCTGGGTCCCCTCTATACTTGTGTCCCTGTTCTAGTAGGATTCTCTGGGGCTTTCCATCAAGGAAGTCAAAGGCTCCTTTCTTTTTGAAGAAACACGAAATTACTCTCCAATCGATGAATGGGAATCGAGCCTCTTCTCCCAGATGTGGAGAAAGTCTCATGGTTTTTCGAACGAGTTGCAAGCAGGAACCGTTGGGAATATTCTCGAATTAAGATGGGGATGCCTTTCAAAAAAACTCAGGTTTTGTTCAGCGACGTCTGAAGGACTCTTGTCTAGTTGCTTGGGACACCTCGATATTCTCCTCGTCGCTTGGCAGGGCATTAGGGACGCCTCTCGAAGTGTGGCGTGAGACCCATGTTCCCTTTCCAGTTGCCACAGGGATATTGGAATTCCTGTCAATCTTCAAGCAGACTCAGGCATCGCCTCGTTTTTTTTGAAACATTGAGCTCATTGAACTCGGGGGTTCCTTGCACGTTATCAAAGGTATGTGAGGCATCCCGTCCAGATGAGGCGGTGTGTCAAAACTAGCGGCTTTCTCTAGGGTCTCCACAGGGATTCAGACATCCCTTCATCTTGTGAGATGAAAGACGAACCTGCATTCAAGTCACTGCGGGAAATCCGGCCTTATTCGAGGTCAGGGCACCTCGGTGTGTCCGTTCTTCTTGAGGAGGCAGCAAACTTAGATTCCCCTCACACATACCTACTGCTGAGAGATGCCTCATCTTAAGTGCTTGTGGAATGTCTTCATTCAACTCCTCTGAGATGGTGCCAGGGATTCCGCTCTCTCATCTTGAGAGGATTTAGTGTGTACACATTTAGCTTTTCTCCATTTGCGGGGCTTGAACTTGGTGTTCTTCTAGAACTTTGGTTGTTGATTTCGGGGAAATCTCTGGAGTTGCCTAAAGGAAGTTAAGTCCCTTGTCTTGTTTGATGGGGAAATGTGGAGATGGCTCTGGAACCAATGCAGCGCAATCAGGCCTCATCTTGAGATGATTTCAGGTACACGGATCTCTTTCGTGTTGCTGCGGTGACTTCAGGGCCCCTATAGACTTGTGACAGTGTTCTTGGGGACTCTCTGAAGTTCCATCCAGGAAGTGCAGACACCTTTCTTGTTTGAAAGGGGAACACGGAATTGCTCTGCATGCACTGCAGGGGAATCTGGCCTCATCTGGCAGCTGAAGCGGGGGAAGTCTCGTGGTTTTTGCTCTCGTGTTGCGGCGGGGGAACCTGGGGTATATTCTGGAGTTAGGACGTGGATGGCGACTTCAAAACCCGTGTTTATTCCGTGATGTCAGGTAAGTCATGTCTCGTTGCCAGGGACACATCGGGATTCTCCTTGAGGGTTTGCCAGGGCAATAGGGACCCCTCTTTATTTGAGACTTGGGGACACTGGTTCCTTTTCCAGGTGCCACAGTGATATTGGGATTCCTATCAGTTTTCAATGGGATGCAGGCATCGTCTCTTTGGAAGCATTGAACTCCAAGTTCCTTTCGAATTTTCAAAGGCATGTGAGGCCTCCTGTCGAGATGAGGCGGGGGAACTACTGCTTTCTCTAAAGTCTCCACAGGGGATTCAGACATCCCTTCACCTTGTGAAATTAAAGACGATCCTGCATTCAAATCACTGCAGGGAAATCCGGCCTTATTTCGAGTCAGGGCATCTCGGTGTATTGTGTGCTAAAAACTTGGTGTTCCTCTGGTAGTTGGGACGGTGTTCCTGGGTTATCTCCGGAGTTGATTAAGGAAAGGCAAGCCACTTGTGCTTTGATGTTGATGGCAGAATGCTCTGGATCTAATGCAGGGGATTCAGGCCTCATTCTCGAGATGATATGAGGGTACACGGAATGCTTTCATGTTGCTGTTGAACTTGTGATTCTCTGGGTCCCTCTATACTTGTGTCCCGCGGTTTTTAGGGATTCTCTGGGCTTTCCATCAAGGAAATCAAGGGCTCCTTTCTTTTTGACAGAGAACACGAAATTACTCTCCAATCGATGAATGGGAATCGAGCCTCTTCTCACAGTGTGGAGAAGTCTCATGGTTTTTTCTCGAGTTGCAGCAGGAACCTTGGGAATATTCTCGAGTCTTAAGATGGGGATGTATGGCCCTTCAAAACTCGGGTTTTTCAGCGACGTACTAGGTAAAGGACTCTTGTCTAGTTGCTTGGGACACCTCGATTTTTCTCCTCGACGCTTGGCAGGGCATTAGGAGGACGCCTCTCGAGGTGAGGCGTGATGAGACCCAGGTTCCCTTTCCAGTTGTCACACGGGATAATTGGAATTTCCGTGTCAATCTTCAAGCAGACTCACGGGCATCGCCTCTTTTGAAACATTGAGCTCATTGAACTCGGGGGTTCCTTGCACGTTTGTCAAAGGTATGTGAGGCATTCCGTCAGATGACGGCGGCGAATTAGGGCTTTCTCTAGGGTCTCCACAGGGGTTTCGAGACATCCCTTCATCTTGTGAGATGATATGGAAGACGAACCTGCATTTCAAGTCACTGAAGGGAAATCCGGCCTTATTTCGAGTCTCAGGGCATCTCTCGTGTGATCGTCCAGTTCTTCTTGAAGGCAGCAAATAATTAGCAAACATTCACCCCTCACATACCTACCGCCTATGGCTGAGAGATGCCTCATCTTAAAATGCTTGTGGAATTGTCTTCATTTCTCTTGAGATGTGCCAGGGATTCCGCTAGATCTCATCTTGACAGGATTTGGTGTACACTTAGCTTTTCTCCATTTGCGGGGCTGATACTTGGTGTTCTTCTAGACTTTGGTTGTTGATTTCGGGGACTTTCTCCTGGAGTTGCCCTAAAGGAAGTTAAGTCCCTTGTCTAGTTTGATGGCAAATGTGGGATGGCTCTGGAACTCCATAAAAAATGCAGCGCAATCGGGCCTCATCTTGAGATTGATTTCTTGGTACACGGATCTCTTTCGTGTTGCTGCGGTGGACATCAGGGCCCTATAGACTTGTGACAGTGTTCTTGCGGACTCTCTGAAGTTCACTATCATCCAGGAAGTGCAGACACCTTTCTTGTTTGAAAGGGGAACACGGAATTGCTCTGCATGCATGCAGGGGAATATACAGGCCTCATCTCTGGGCAGCGAGCGGGAAAGTCTCGTGGGGTTTTGTCTCGTGTTGCTTCATGGTGGGAAACCTGGGGTATATTCTGGAGTTAGGACCGTGGATGGCGCTTCTAATAACCCGTGTTTATTCACGTTGTCGTGATGTCAGAAGTCATGTCTCGTTGCCAGGACACATCGGGATTCTCCTTGAGGGTTGCATCGTCTCTTTGGAAGCATTGAACTCCAAGTTCCTTTCGAATTTTCAAAGGCATGTGAGGCCTCCTGTCGAGATGAGGCGGGGAACTACTGCTTTCTCTAAAGTCTCCACAGGGGATTCAGACATCCCTTCACCTTGTGAAATTAAAGACGATCCTGCATTCAAATCACTGCAGGGAAATCCGGCCCTTATTTCGAGTCAGGGCATCTCGGTGTCCATTCCACTTGGGACAGCACACTCAGGATCTCTCTTACATTCCTATAGCTGAGAAACTCCTCGTCTTGAGGTGCTGTAGAAAGTTGGCATTCATGTGAGTCGAGCCCATGGAGTCATCTCTACTCTCGTGGTTTATTTGTGGATCACGGAGCTTTCCTCGTGTTGTGTGCTAAACTTGGTGTTCCTCTGGAGTTGGGACGGTGTTCCCGGGTTATCTCCGGAGTTGATTAAGGAAAGACAAGCCACTTGTGCTTGATGTTGATGGCAGAATGGCTCTGGATCTAATGCAGGGGATTCAGGCCTCATCTCGAGATGATATGAGGGTACACGGAATGCTTTCATGTTGCTGTTGTGACTTCTGGGTCCCTCTATACTTGTGTCCCTGTTCTTAGGGATTCTCTGGGCGTTCCATCAAGGAAATCAAGGCTCCTTTTTCTTTTTGACGAGAAACACGAAATTACTCTCCAATCGATGAATGGGAATCGAGCCTCTTCTCACAGCGTGGAGAAAGTTTCATGGTTTTTTTTCGAGTTGCAGCAGGAACCTTGGGAATATTCTCGAGTTAAGATGGGGATGGCCCTTCAAAACTCGGGTTTGTTCAGCGATGTCAGGACTCTTGTCTAGTTGCTTGGGACACCTCGATATTCTCCTCGACGTTTGGCAGGGCATTAGGGACGCCTCTCGAGGTGAGGCGTGAGACCCAGGTTCCCTTTCCAGTTGTCACATGGATATTGGAATTCCTGTCAATCTTCAAGCAGACTCAGGCATCGCCTCCTTTTGAAACATTGAACTCATTGAACTCGGGGTTCCTTGCGCATTGTCAAACGGATGTGAGGCATCCCGTCCAGATGAGGCGGCGAACTAGGGCTTTCTCTAGGGTCTCCACAGGGGATTCAGATATCCCTTCATCTTGTGAGATGAAAGACGAACCTGCATTCAAGTCACTGAAGGAAATCCGGCCTTATTTTGTGTCAGGGCACCTCTGTGTCCGTTCTTCTTGGGACAGCAAACTTAGATTTCCCCTCACATACCTACGGCTGAGAGATGCCGCATCTTAAGGTGCTTGTGGAATGTCTTCATTCTTCTTGAGACGGTGCCAGGGATTCCGCTCTCATCTTGAGATGATTTGGAGTACACTTAGCTTTTCTCCATTTGCGGGGCTGAACTTGGTGTTCCTCTAGACATTGGTTGTTGAATTCGGGGAATCTCTGGAGTTGCCTAAAGGAAGTTAAGTCCCTTGTCGTGTTTGATGGGGAATGTGGGATGGCTCTGGAGCAAATGCAGCGCAATCGGGCCTCATCTTGGGTTGATTTCGTGTACACGGATCACTTACGTGTTGCTGCGGTGACGTCAGGGCACCTATAGACTTGTGACAGTGTTCTTGGGGACTCTCCGAAGTTCCATCCAGGAAGTCCAGACTCCTTTCATGTTTGAAAGGGGAACACAGAATTGCTCTGCATGCACTGCAGGGGAATCAGGCCTCATCTGGCAGCGAGAAGGAAGTCTCGTGGTTTTTCTCGAGTTGCGGCGGGAATCTGAGGTATATTCTCGAGTTAGGACGTGAATGGCCCTTCAAAACTCGTGATTATTCCGTGATGTCAGGAGTTATGTGTCGTTGCCAGGAACACATCGGGATTCTCCTTGCGATTTGGCAGGGCAATAGGGACCCCTCTTTATTTGAGTCTTGGGACCCAGGTTCCTTTTCCAGGTGCCACAGTGATATTGGGATTCCTATCAGTTTTCAATGGGATTCAGGCATCGTCTCCTTTGGAAGCATTGAACTCCAAGTTCCTTTCGAATTTTCAAAGGCATGTGAGGCCTCCTGTCGAGATGAGGCGGGGAACTACTGCTTTCTCTAAAGTCTCCACAGGGGATTCAGACATCCCTTCACCTTGTGAAATTAAAGACGATCCTGCATTCCAATCACTGCAGGTAAATCCGGCCTTATTTCGAGTCAGGGCATCTCGGTGTCCATTCCACTTGGGGCAGCACACTCAGGATCTCTCTTACATTCCTATAGCTGAGAAACTCCTCGTCTTGAGGTGCTGTAGAAAGTTGGCATTCATGTGAGTCGAGCCCATGGAGTCATCTCTACTCTCGATTAGATTTGTGGTACACGGAGCTTTCGTCGAGTTGCTGTGCTAAACTTGGTGTTCCTCTAGAGTTGGGACGGTGTTCCCGGGTTATCTCCGGAGTTGATTAAGGAAAGACAAGCCACTTGTGTTTGATGTTGATGGCAGAATGGCTCTGGATCTAATGCAGGGGATTCAGGCCTCATCTCGAGTTTATATGAGGGTACATGGAATGCTTTCATGTTGCTGTTGTGACGTCTGGGTCCCTCTATACTTGTGTCCCTGTTCTTAGGGATTCTCTGGGGTTCCATCAAGGAAGTCAAGGCTCCTTTCTTTTTGACGAGAAACACGAAATTACTCTCCAATCGATGAATGGGAATCGAGCCTCTTCTCACAGTGTGGAGAAGTCTCATGGTTTTTCTCGAGTTGCAGCAGGAACCTTGGGAATATTCTCGAGTTAAGATGGGGATGGCCCTTCAAAACTCGGGTTTGTTCAGCGACGTCAGGACTCTTGTCTAGTTGCTTGGGACACCTCGATATTCTCCTCGACGCTTGGCAGGGCATTAGGGACGCCTCTCGAGGTGTGGCGTGAGACCCAGGTTCCCTTTCCAGTTGCCACAGGGATATTGGAATTCCTGTCAATCTTCAAGCAGACTCAGGCATCGCCTCGTTTTGAAACATTGAGCTCATTGAACTCGGGGTTCCTTGCACGTTGTCAAAGGTATGTGAGGCATCCCGTCCAGATGAGGCGGCGAACTAGGGCTTTCTCTAGGGTCTCCACAGGGGATTCAGACATCCCTTCATCTTGTGAGATGAAAGACGAACCTGCATTCAAGTCACTGCAGGGAAATCCGGCCTTATTTCGAGTCAGGGCACCTCGGTGTCCGTTCTTCTTGAGGCAGCAAACTTAGATTCCCCCTCACATACCTACTGCTGAGAGATGCCTCATCTTAAAGTGCTTGTGGAATGTCTTCATTCCTCTTGAGACGGTGCCAGGGATTCCGCTCTCATCTTGAGAGGATTTGGTGTACACTTAGCTTTTCTCCATTTGCGGGGCTGAACTTGGTGTTCTTCTAGACTTTGGTTGTTGATTTCGGGGAATCTCTCTGGAGTTGCCTAAAGGAAGTTAAGTCCCTTGTCTTGTTTGATGGGAAATGTGGGATGGCTCTGGAACCAATGCAGCGCAATCAGGCCTCATCTTGAGATGATTTCAGGTACACGGATCTCTTTCGTGTTGCTGCGGTGACCTCAGGGCCCCTATAGACTTGTGACAGTGTTCTTGGGGACTCTCTGAAGTTCCATCCAGGAAGTGCAGACACCTTTCTTGTTTGAAAGGGGAACACGGAATTGCTCTGCATGCACTGCAGGGGAATCTGGCCTCATCTGGCAGCGAGGGGGAAGTCTCGTGGTTTTGCTCGTGTTGCGGCGGGAACCTGGGCTATATTCTGGAGTTAGGACGTGGATGGCGCTTCAAAACCCGTGTTTATTCCGTGATGTCAGGAGTCATGTCTCGTTGCCAGGGACACATCGGGATTCTCCTTGAGGGTTGGCAGGGCAATAGGGACCCCTCTTTATTTGAGACTTGGGACACTGGTTCCTTTTCCAGGTGCCACAGTGATATTGGGATTCCTATCAGTTTTCAATGGGATGCAGGCATCGTCTCTTTGGAAGCATTGAACTCCAAGTTCCTTTCGAATTTTCAAAGGCATGTGAGGCCTCCTGTCGAGATGAGGCGGGGAACTACTGCTTTCTCTAAAGTCTCCACAGGGGATTCAGACATCCCTTCACCTTGTGAAATGAAAGACGATCCTGCATTCAAATCACTGCAGGGAAATCCGGCCTTATTTCGAGTCAGGGCATCTCGGTGTCCATTCCACTTGGGACAGCACACTCAGGATCTCTCTTACATTCCTATAGCTGAGAAACTCCTCGTCTTGAGGTGCTGTAGAAAGTTGGCATTCATGTGAGTCGAGCCCATGGAGTCATCTCTACTCTCGAGGTTATTTGTGGATCACGGAGCTTTCCTCGTGTTGTGTGCTAAACTTGGTGTTCCTCTGGAGTTGGGACGGTGTTCCCGGGTTATCTCCGGAGTTGATTGGAAAGACAAGCCACTTGTGCTTGATGTTGATGGCAGAATGGCTCTGGATCTAATGCAGGGGATTCAGGCCTCATCTCGAGATGATATGAGGGTACACGGAATGCTTTCATGTTGCTGTTGTGACTTCTGGGTCCCTCTATACTTGTGTCCCGGTTCTTAGGGATTCTCTGGCGTTCCATCAAGGAAATCAAGGCTCCTTTCTTTTTGACGAGAAACACGAAATTACTCTCCAATCGATGAATGGGAATCGAGCCTCTTCTCACAGCGTGGAGAAGTTTCCAGGCATCGCCTCCTTTTGAAACATTGAACTCATGAACTCGGGGTTCCTTGCGCATTTGTCAAAGGGATGTGAGGCATCCCGTCCAGATGAGGCGGCGAACTAGGGCTTTCTCTAGGGTCTCCACAGGGGATTCAGATATCCCTTCATCTTGTGAGATGAAAGACGAACCTGCATTCAAGTCACTGAAGGAAATCCGGCCTTATTTTGT
>JAJLRB010000879.1:0-21427 GCA_020976825.1 Odocoileus hemionus | reverse complement strand
TAAAAAGAGTGATTTGGTAGGCATACACAAAAGGTGGATGAGATCTTTTCAGGGGAATTGTTTAAACATAGTGGGTGCCATGACAGATAAACAAGGGTATGATGACTTCAAGGAGTGGATTTGATGTCATATAAACGTGCCTATCGTGTCATACCATGCTGTGGGTGTGGATTTCACACGGTTACAGAGGGTGTAATATAATCATGTCAAGTGAGTGTGACCTACAACCGATATAGTCTGCCTGATGTCGGATACTGGAATGAGTATTGTTGTCATTCATACACCATGTGAGGATGTCATAAATACTGAGTGGATGATGTCATAAACATAGGAAGGTGTCACTTGTCCACAGTTACAGTGGCTGTGATGTCCCACATGTATAATTGATATGTGAATGTCATACAACAAGTGGATTGATGTTATGAAATAAAGTGGAATGGGCATGTCATGAAATACAGTCTTGTGAGAGTCATAAATAATAGTGGGTGTGAATGTCACATAGAATTCAAGAAGAAGTCATACATATATGGGTTTGATATCACACGGTATTGCTACGTGTGGTAAAATCAATACACTGTAGGTAATGACACAGCTAGAGTGGATGCGTTGTCAGATATACTCTATGTGATGACATGAATAAAACGGTGTGATTGTAAATAGGCGAGTGTGACTAAATACAGAGTGAATGTGATGTCATATGTAGTTCTTTTGATGTCATACAAATGTGGCTGTGATATCATACAAGAATGGGTCTTATATCATCGTAATCTCGGGTGATGACACCCCTTTCTGTGGATGTGCTGTCGATGTAATGGCTGTGATGTAAACAGCGTAGCTTTGATGTCATGAACAGAGTGTTGTGATGTCAAAAAAGCATGGCTGGATGTGGATATAGTGCTTTAATATGCCATGTCTATAGTATGTGTGATATAATACATGCAGTTTTTTTATATCACTGATAGAGAGGGAGTGTTCACCCAAATACAGTTACGGAGGGGGTGATGGTCAGACATACTGTTTGATCGTCTAACACAAGTGCGTTTGATGTCAAATTTGTTGGATACGCGATTCACAAACCCAGTGGGTGTGACATTAACATATAATACGTGGCTGTGATGACAGAGGTATTAGGGGATGAGAATGGTGCCTGAAATCGATTGGATATGAGGTACATTTAGGTCGGGAACTGATCTCAATTGAATTGCTGGAGGACGTAGATAGTTGATGTACATTAAATGCTGAGGATTAGATGTCATAAAGTGCGATATGCGATATCATGCTAGAGATTGTGTATGATGTAATAAATAAAAAAACAAAACCTCTGTATGCAAGTGTGATGCTTTTCATACCCCCCACCCGTTTATCTGTCATCCGATACCAGGAGTGGTGATGACACATCACCTACGTTAGTTCGGCTGTGATGTCGACGTATAGTGGGGGCATGATTTCAGGCATTTTCTGTGTGATGTCCTTGGAAAGCAGGTATGTGTGATAATCTTACAAATTGGATACTGTTGTCCTGAATATATAATGGGTGTGATGGCAAACAGTAGGTTAATGTCTGATGTCACTAAAGAGATTCATGTGCAGTCACGCATATGTTATACGCATAGAGATAGATAGTGTATAATTCTTTTAATTTAATTAAGATTTATTTATAATTTGTGTGTGTTATTATTTTTGTTCTATTTTTATTTGAATTTGTTTGTTTTTTATTTTATGTTATATGTGTTTTTGTTGGGTAGGATGTATGTGGGGTGTGCGCGTTATAATCGTTACGCTGATCCCCCCCCCCCCGAGGTTTGATGACCACAGATACCGTGAGCGCCCTCTCAGCGTTCTACGTGGCTGTGGTGGGGGGAGGTGTGGGATGAGTGTTTTAGGTTGGGTTGGGAGTGTGAGTGTGGTCATATTCTAGTGTGTGTTTGAAGTCATGATGCAGTGGCTGATAATGTGGTTGAGCACATGGGAATGAGTTACATACAAGGTGTATTGTGGTCCATATTCTAGAGGTGATATCGATTTCAAACGTCAACTATTGGTCTTGTACCTAACACAGTTCGGGTTCAGCAGGTCATTATATACGGTGGTGGATTCAATGTCGATCACTAGTTTGAGTAGATATCATGAGGTGCAGTGCTCATGTGATGTCATAAATAACTGAAATAATCTATACTTGTGGGATGCGCAAGACTTATAGAGTGTAATATGATCGGTATACACTCGTTAGTGGGTGTGAGGTAACCATATCAAAGGATGTGATTCATCCTCGAAACGAGTGGGGTTGTGATGACCCAGGTATAAGGTTGTGCTGTTAAATAGTATAGTCTAATGTGAGTCACATTCAACGGGAGAGGTCTCTTGGTAGAGCTGAGGTCATACATACAGTTTGGTGTGTTTCTCTTACTTGGTATGTCAAAGCCCAGATTCCTTAGGATTCGATTAATATAGGTGTGATGTGCTGTCTAGAAAGGAGGTTTGAGTCTCCACTGAGGATTGATTTTTTGTATGGGCAATGGTGATAAATTGCCGAGTGTAAAGTCCATGCAATGGTGGGTGTGATAACTAGCGTGAGAACTTTGAGTGGCTTGAATCCGACGTGGGGCTATGTCCTGGTTAGAGTGTGTGATATGCATGCCTGAAGTGGATGTTTGCAACAATAAATTCTGTGTGTTTGGTGTGATAGACTTGCTATGATGTCATCTGAAAGGCCCAATGAGTTCATATATATGCCGAGGTGTGGATATCAACAACACACAGTTATGTGATTTCATACATTTGTGGATATGATTCATAAATAGTGGTGATGGGGTGTCACACTATATTACTGGGCTGTGATATGATACATAGAGTGAGCTTGTGATTCAATTGTAGTAGTGGGCGGTGATTAACACCCAGATACAGTGGACGTGAGGTCAGATATAGTGATTGAATGGCTGTATAGATGACTTGATGTCATTAATTAAAGTGTGGGAGTCATAAAGAGGTATGTGATGTCATATGTAGTACATAAAATGTCATAATATAGTTGCTGTTGATGTTCAGACATACACTGGAAGTGTAGTATAAAGTTGAAGAGATACAAAGGGTACCTTGGGGTGTTGGCACAGATACAATGCGTGTGATGTCGGATGATAGTGGCTTTGAATACACAATGCTGTGTTGTTAAAACATCTGCGTGGATGCCATATGACGTGGACATGACATTGTAAACATAAGTGAGTGTGATGTCATAGATGGAGTCATTAGTGTGATGTCATATATCAGGTGAAAGTGATATCATACAGAGGAATGACATGTCATATCGATATAGTGCGTGTGATGTCATGAATAGAATGCATGTGATGTCATAAAATACTAACAATTTGTTCTCATAAAGTGTGGATATGATGTCAGGTGTAGTGCATATGACGGCAATACATATGCCACCTGTGAACTCTTACACAGTTGGTGCTGTGATGTCGTCGACAAAAGTGGGTTTGATGACATATACAGTGGATGTGATGGCAGTTTTCACGGGTTTCAAGACTATACAGAGCTTGTGTAGTCATACACACAGAGTGGATGAGATCATATACAGTGGATATGATGTCATAAACATAGTGTGGGTGCCATGACAGATAAACCAAGGTATGATGACATCAAGAGTGGATTTGATGTCAGTATACGTTCTATCGTGTCATACATGCAGTGGGCTGTGATTTCACACGTACAGAGGGTGTAATATAATCATTCAAGTGAGTGTGACTACACCGATATAGTGGGTGTGATGTTGGATACAGTGATTGTGTTGTCATTATACACCATGTGAGATGTCATATATACTGAGTGTGATGTCATAAACATGGAGGTGTCTTGTCACAGTTTACAGTGGCTGTGATGTCACAAGTTATAGTGTATGTGATGTCATAAACAGTGGATGTGATGTAATGAATAAAGTGGATGGGGATGTCATGTAATACAGTCTTGTGATGTCAATAAAGTGTGGGTGTGATGTCACATAGAATTCATATGATGTCATACATATATGGAGATTTGATATCACACATATTGCTGGTGTGGTATAATCAATACACTAAAGTAATGACGCAGCTACAGTGGATGCGATGTCAGATATACTGTGTTATGTGATGACATGAATACAGAGGTGTTTTGATGTCATAGAGCGGTGTGAAAAAAAATAAAAAAAACGAAATACAGAGTGAATGTGATGTCATATGTAGTTCATATGATGTCATACATTATTGTGGCTGTGATATCATACAAGCAATGGGTCTTATATCATCGATAATCTCGGTGTGATGACACACATACCTGTGGATGTGCTGTCAGATGTAATGGCTGTGATGTGAGACAGCGTAGCTTTGATGTCATGAACAGAGTGTTGTGATGTCAAAAAGCGTGTGGTGTGATATGTCTTATATAGTGCATAATGTGCCTTGCCTATAGTATGTGTGATATAATACATACCAGTTTTGTTATATCACTGATGCAGGGAGGAGTGATCACCCAAATACAGATACGGAGGGTGTGATGTCAGACATACTGTTTGTATCGTCTCAACACAGTGTGTTTGATGTCAAATATGTTGGATACGGATTCACAAACCCAGTGGGTTGTGAAACGATTACAGAGAATGTGATACTGTGATGTCAGAGTATAAGGGGTCGATGAAATGTCCTATAACCGTGGATGTGGATATGATGTCACATATAGGAGAACTGATATCATGAATGCAGTGGCGTCTGATTCGTAAATGCTGAGGATTGATGTCATATACGTGCGAATGGGCGATTTCACATAGAGTGTGTCATGAGTGTCATATGTTATGTCCAAGTGTGATGATTTTCCATACTTGTTGTGGAGTGTCATCGACTACAGTGTGTAGTTGTGACGGACACAGATACAGCGCTGATTCAAATATAGTGGTTGTTGAGATGTCAAATATTAGACGTGTAGTTGATGTCATAAAGCAGTATGTGGCGATATCACATATATAGTGAGATGATGTCATCAATATACTGTTTATGTCAAACAATATAGGTGTCTGATGTCATAAATATTGCTCATGTGATTGAAAGTCATGCAGACTGAATATGATGTCCTGCATAGATGATAGTGTGACCCGTAATACAGAGAGTGTGTGTGGTATAATCAATACACTTCGTTTGATGAACACAGATCCGTTGGAGAAGTGTCAGATCAAGCATTAGAGAAGGCAGGTATAAACGTTTGAGTGATGAATCTTTGTGTGTGGTCATTATAGAGTGTGTTGAAGTCATAATACAGTGGATGTAATGTAATGACTACTCATTGTGGAGATTCATAAAGAGTGGATGTGACGGATATGTAGAGATGCAATTAAGATGTCATACTTAAAGTGCTGTGTGTTGTCCACTACAAATAGTTTGGCCAGTGGTCATCAAGAGGGCGATTCACTTCAGATATAGTGGGAGTGATGTCATGAGCGCAGTCATGAATGTTCATAAATATCTGTGAAGATTAAATATGGGGATACGGATGCTTATCGAATGTATATGGATGTTATAGAGGTTGTCGGGTGAGGTCATACATAAAAGGGGTGATATCTCAAAAGATGGGTGTGATGACACAATAAGTGGTGAGATGTTAAAAGTATGAAATTGATGTCTTTACAAGGAAAAATGTGTTGTTTTGGGCGTAGCGCAGAGATCCCAAAAATTTTTTTTGGGTGCATACCTCATTACAGTTGTGTCATGACCCAGTTTCAGTGGATACATGCAAATAGATGGTGTGATGTCCTGAAACGGGGGTTTGTGTCATAAACTGAGGATGTGATTTTAAGTAGGTGCAAATTTTTGCCAAACTATCCCGAGTGTGAGTATGCAGCATGGGGGGGTGATACAGGGGAGAGCTTGGGATGGAAAAGAAAGGGGGGGGGGCAATGTCGGGAAAAGTGGGTGTGATGCCCATGCCTAAGTGGATGTTGCAACAAAAATTTCGTGGTTTGGTGGAAACTGGATAGTGCACTGAAATGCAAATGATTTCCTTTATAGCCGATTTGGGGTTCAAAAACACACATTTTTGTGAGTCATACATTGTGGAAGATGCATAAATAGGGTGGATCGGTGTCACTGTTTAGCGTGATATATACAAGAGTGGCGTGAACATTGGTAGAGGGGGTGAAAACAAACGTGGCGGGAGGTCAGATATAGTGGATGTAAATGTCGGGTAAGTGGATTTATGTCATTAAAAAAGTGGCGTGAGATCAAAAAGTGGATGTGATTCGTATGTAGTACATAAAATATCATCGTAATGGCTGTGAGTCATCTACACGGGGAAAAATAAAATTTTTTTTGGGGGTGTGTTGACAGAGATACAATCGGTGATTCGTAAGGGGCTTTGAAGTTACACAATGGCTGTGTTTTAAACACTGGGGGGATGCCATATACGTGGACATTCATAAACATAGAGTGTGTGAGCATAGATAGATCATTGTGTGATTCGCATATATGGATTTTGGGATATCATACAGGGGAATGACATGTCTATGATATAGTGGTGATGTCATGAATAAATCATGTTTTTGTCAAAATACTCAGGTTTGTTCTCATAAAGTGTGATATGATGTGGATAGTGCAAATGACGGCATACATTCCCACCGGACTCTTGCCAGTTGCTTGTGTCATCGACAAATGGGTTGATGACTATACAGGGATGTGATGGCACTTTTCACGGTTTTCAAGACAGATCAGAGTTTTGGGGCAACACAAAAGGGGGATAGTCATAACAGTGATATGAGTCTAAAAGGGGGGTGCCAGACAGATAAACAAAGGGGTTGATGACAAAAGAGTGGTTTGTGACATATAAAGTGCCTTCGTTCTTTGCATGGGTTGTTTTTCACACGTACAGAGGGGGTAAAAAAATCATTCAAGGAGTGTGACTAAAAACCGATATAGGGGGTTTATTTGGGATACAGTGTTGGGGTTTTGTCATTCATACCCATGTGAGATGTCATATATACTGAGTGTGATGTCAAACATGGGAGGTGTTTTGCAAGTTACAGGGCTGTGTGTCACAATATAGTGTCGTGATGCAAAAACAGGGTCGTGTAATAAAAAAGGGGAGGGGATGTCATAAATACAGTCTTGGATGTAAAAAGGGTGGGTGTGTGTCCATAAATTATATATTTTTCTACAAAGTGGTTTGATATCACACATTTTGGGGGTTTGGGGTATAATCAATACACTGTGGGTAATGAAAAGTAAGGGGATGTTTTGTCAGAATACTCTTGTGATAATGAATAAAACGGTGGGTCAAGGCAGGGGACTAAAAAAGAGTGAATGGATGCATATGTAGTTCTTTTGAGTCAAAAAATGGGGCTGGATTCATACAAGCAATGGTCCTTTTCATCGAAAAACTGGGTGTGAGACCACCTTCTTGGATTGCTGTCAATGAATGGTTTGGATTTAGACAGCGTAGTTTTGTTTTCATGAAAGAGTTTTGGATGCAAAAAGCATGGGTTATTGGTATATAGGCATAAATCCATGTTTTAGTATGTGTGTTTTTAAAACTGCAGTTTTTTAATCACTGATAGAGGGGGAGTGTTCACCCAAATAAAAAACGGAGGGTGTGAGTCAGTCAAATGTTTGTATCGTCTCAACCCCAGTGTGTTTGATGTCAAATATGTTGGATACGAATTCAAAACCCAGTGGGTGTGACGTACGGATAATGTGCTGTGATGTCAGAGGAAAATTTGGGATGAATGCCTAAACCGTGGTATGATGTCACTTATAGGAAACTATTCATGAAGCAGGTTTATGTTCATAAAATGCTGGGATGATGTCAAAAAGTGCGAAGGGCGATTTCGTAAGTGTTTTTGACGATATATTATGCCAAGTGGATGATTTTCTACTTGTTATGCTGTCATCGTCAGAGTTTTTGGACGACCTTTTAGAGTGGCTGTGTGCGAATATAGGGGGGGGAGATGTCGGGCATTTTGTGTGATGTCATAAAAGCAAAAATTTTGATATCATACATTTTGTTTTGATGTCAAAATATACTGTGTGTGATGTCAAACATTAGTGTCTGATTCATAAAGATTTTTTGTATGTCCAATACTGAATTGATACCCATAGAGTAGGTGACTTTAAAAGGGGTGTGTGGGGTTAATCAATAACGGGGTTTTGATGACACAGTACCTTTGAGGAAGTGTAGATCAGGGGGTGAGATGGGATTAACTTTTGTGATGTCTTGTGTTGTGGTCATATTGTGTGGGGAAAGTCATGAATGCAGTGGATTAATTGATGACTACAATGGGGTGATTTCATAAAGAGTGATGTGGCCTATGTATAGTGCATTAGATTTCATACATAAAGTTTGTGTTTTGTCATACAAACATTTGGGTCAGAGGTCACAATGGGGGGATTCATGTCAGATATAGGGGGAGTATATCATTATGCAGTATGTGATGTCTAAAAAATTTGGGATGTCAAAAATTGGGATCGAGCCATATAGAGTGTATATGATGGTATACATGTAGGGGGTGTGGGTCATCATAAAAAGGGGTGTGATATCATCGAAAAAGTGGGTGTGATGACACAGATACAGTGGCTAAATTTTTAAAAAAAAGTCAATGTGATGTTTAACAAGGGATAGATGTTGTCTTGCGTAGCGCAGAATCCCAAAAAATTTTTTTTTTGGTGTCATATCCCATTACAGTTGATGTCATGACCCAGATTCAGGGGATACGATGTCAAATAGAGTGGGGTGATGTCCTAGAAACGGGTTTTTGATGTCAAAAAGAGGATGTGAGTCTAGTAGGGTGCAAATTTGCCATACATATCCCGAGTGTGAGTCATGCAGCGAGTGGGCGTGATATCAGGAAGTTTGGGGATGCAAAGAAAGAGGGGGGGGCAAGTCTGGAGAGTGGGGGGTTGTCATGCCGAGTGGATGTTGAAAACATAATTCTGTGGTTTGGTGTGATAGAGGGTATGATGCATCTGAAATGAAAATGATTTCCTATATATCCCCGATGTGTTCAACAACACACAGTTTGTGATGCATCTTTGTGGATATATTCATAAATAGGTGGATGGGTGCACATGTTTACGGGCTGTTAGATACATAGAGGGCTGGAACATTGGTAGAGTGGGGGTGATAACACGATCAGGGGCCCCGTGAGGTCAGTATAGTGGATGTGATGTCTGGTATAGTGACTTAGTCTTTATAAAAAGTGGGTGGATCATAAAGATGGATGGATGTCGTATTAGTACAAAAAATATCTATATGGGGGCTGTGAGTCTAAATACACGGGGTAAAAAAAAATTGGTATATTGCGTGTTGCAGAGATACAATGGTGTGATGTCGGATATGGGGGCTTTAAGTTACACAAGGCTGTTTTTTTAAAACACTGCGGGGGAAGCCATAGACGTGGACTTTCAAAAACATAGAGTGTGTGAGTCATAGATAGATCATTGTGTGATGCCCATATATAGGAAATTGATATATCAGAGGAGATGAAATGTTATCGTTTAAAGTGAGTGTGTGCAGAATAGAATGCATGTGATGTCAAAAATACCAGGTTTTTTCTCATAAAGTGTCAAATTTGATGTCAGGGTATGAAATGACGGCATACTATGCCCCCTTGAACTCTTGCAAGTTGCGGATGTCATCGAAAAAAGGGGTTTGATGACATATACAGTGGGATGTAAAGGCATTTTTCACGGGTTTAAGAAGATACAGAGCTTTTTAGGCATAACACAGATGGATTGGGATCATATACAGGGGATATGATTTCAAAAACTAGTGGTCCATGAAGATAAAAAAAGGGGTATGATGCATAAAAGTGGATTTGATGACATATAAAGTGCCTCGTGTTAATGCATGGGTTGTGATTTCACAGTACAGAGGGGGTAATAAAAACATTAAGGAGTGTGACTACCCCGATATAGTGGGTGTTATGTTGGATACATGATTGGTTGTCATTCATACACCATGTAGATTCATATATACTGATGATGTCATAAAAATAGGGGGTGTCTTGTAAAGTTACAGTGGCTTGATGTCACAAGTAAGTGACGTGATTCAAAAACCCTGGATTGTTTAATGAAAAAAAGTGGGGGGAGTCTGAATACGTTTGGGGATGTCAAAAGATGGGTGTATGTCAAAAAAAAATTCATATGTTCATACATATAGTGGATTTGATATCACACATATTGGGGGTGGTATAATCAATACACTGGGGTAAACACAGTAGAGGGATGCTTTTCAATATACCTATGGGACTTAATAAAAAAGGTGGATGTCATAGAGCAGGGTGACTAAATACAGAGTGAATGTGATGTCTATGTAGTTCATTTGATGTCAAAAAAAATATGGCTGTGATATAACAAGCAATGGTCTTATATATCGAAAAACCGGTGTGATGACACACCTTCTGTGGATGTGCTGTCAGAAAAAAATGGCTGGATGAGACAGCGTAGCTTGATGTCAAAAACAGAGTGTTGGATTAAAAAAAGCATGGCTGTTATGTGGTATAAGTGCATAATATGCCATGTCATAGTAGTGTGAAAAATACATCATTTTTTTTTAATCACTGATAAGAGGGAGTTTTCACCCAAAAAAAAATACGGAGGGGTATGTCATATACGTTTGTATCGTCTCAACACAGTTGTTTGATGTCAAAATTGTTGGATACGAATAAAAACCCCAGTGGGTGTGACGATAGGGAAAAATTGCTGTGATGTCAGAGGTAAAATGGATGAAGGGCCTAAACCGGGGAAGATGTCACATATGGGAGAATGATATCATGAAGCAGTGTTTATGAGTCAAAAAGGGGATTTTGATGTCATAAAGTGCGAATGCGATTTCATGTAGAGTTTTTATATATATGTATGAAAATGTGATTTTTAAATTGTTTCTGTCATCGATACAGGTGTGTGACGACACAGTTAGAGTGGCTGTGATGTCGAAATTGGGGAATGTCGGGAAAATTTTCTTGGATGCATGAAAGCAATATGGGTGTACTACTATTGTTTTAAATGTCATAAAATACTGTTGTGAGTCAAACTTTTGGTGTCTGTGTCATAAAGAGTTCATGTGAGTCAACATCTGAAATTTAATCCTGCACTAAAGTATGTGTGACATCAGACAGAGAGTATGTGTACGCTAGTAACAGATACACAGTGTTTGTATGACACAGATACCGATGGAGAAAGTGTCAGATCTCGTGGCGTGAGATGGCAGATATAACGTTTGTGATGTCTTGTGTGTACATGTAGCCGTCATAGTATAGTGTGTTGTGAATGTCATGGAATGCAGATGAGAATGTATAATGTGATCTGACTTACAGTGGTTGTGAGACTTCATAAGAAAGAGTGAGATCCGTTGGATCATATGGTATAGCTGCATTAGAATGTCATACATAAAGTTTGGTGCCATTGTTCATACAAGCTAGTTGCATCAGAGGTCATCGAACTAGGGTGAATTCAATGTCATGATATAGTGGGAGTGATACATCATTAGTTTGCAGTGCAATTCTGTGTGATGTCATAAAAAATACTGTGATGTCATAAAATGTCGGGATGTGAATTTGCCATGGCCATATAGAGTGTATATGATGGTATACATGTAGTGGGTGAGTGAGGTCATACATACAAAGGGTGGGTGATATCATCGAAAGAGATAGGGTGTGATGACTGTACAGATTGACAGTGGCTGGAGCGATGTTAAATAGCTTTGGCATAAGGTCAATGTGAGATGTCGTAATCACAAACGGATAAGACTCTCTGTTGTCTTGGCCGTAGGCCTAGAGACGCAAGACCGCGTACCCATAAATACAGATTGTGTCAAGGTGTCTTCTATATGCCTCTATAAACAGAGTGGATGTCAAGAACCCAGATATCACATGTGTAATACTAGATGTACACACTAGAGTGTGGGATTTAATGATGTCCTTACATCTAGAAACAACGGTGGTTTGAAATGTCATAAACTGAGGATGTGATGTCTTGTATGCGTGCGACATGTTGCACCATTTATCATCGGCCTAGTGTTGCATTGTCATGCAACGATTTCCCGTGTGGCCGTTAGATACATCAGTAGGCAGATGAGCTCTAGGTAGATCCCTTTTTCGTACGATATGCAAAAGAAGATGTGGGGCCAATGTCCTGGTTGAGTGGGTGTGATTTCAGGACCTGAATGTGGAATGCATGGCCACATGAAATTCTGCAGGGCTGTTTGGTGGTGAGAGACTGAATATAGCATGTAATCTGAAGTGCCCCAAATGAAGTTACATATATATGTCCAAGAGTGTAGTACCATACCAACACCACGCAGTGTTGTATAATGCCCCCCCCCCCCCCCCCCCCCCCCCCCCCCCCCCCCCCCCCCCCCCCCCCCCCCACCCCCCCACCCCCCCCCCCCCCCCACCCCCCCCCCCCCCCCCCCCCCCCCCCCCCCCCCCCCCCCCCCCCCCCCCCCCCCCCCCACCACCCCCCCCCCCCCCCACCCAACCCCACCCCCCCCCCCCCCCTCTCCATAACATTTGTGCGCGATTTATGATTGTCAGAAATAGATGTAGATAGGGTTTTCACATGTCTATACTGGCTGTGATATGTATATCGTAGAGTGTGTCTGTGATATCATTTGAGTAAGATGTGGGCGATCGTGATAATCATCGATCAGTGCGAACATGAAGGTATGTAATATAAGTTGAATGCTGATGTCATCCGTATAGAATTGGACTTGATGTCATTAATAACAGTAGGCCTTTCTATGCTCGAGGTCATTAAAGGGAACGTGAATGTGAATGTCATATGTCCGGCTACATAAAATGTCAAACCTATATTAGTTGGTCCTGCATTGTCTACATAAACCTGGGGATCCGGTAAGATTGAAATTGGTCACATATTGTGTGCTTGACACATGAATACATGCGTCTGTGATGCTCGCGACATAATGGCCTTGTGAATCTACAAAATGGCTGCTTGTTTGATGTTAATATCACTTGTGCGCATGCGAAAGCCATATGACCACGTGGACCGCTGTCAGTAACTTAGAATTGTGTGTCGATGCTCCATAGACTAGAGTCTATTTGTTGCTGACCTGTCGCATATATAGAAGCTACGCAATGTGATATCATACCAGAGGTAGTATGACATGTCCACTATCGCTATGATAGTGACCTAGTGCATATCATGAACTAAGAATGCATGTGCGTCATAAATACTAAAGGCTTAGTTCCTCATTTAAGTGTGGATATGATAGTCAGGTGTAGTGCATATGACGGCGAATAATATAGCCACTCTTGTGAAGTATTACACAGTTTGAGTGTGATGGTGCATGCGAACAAATAATGAGGATTTGATGACATATATCAAGTGGATATGTATGCGCACTGTTTTTCCACGGGTTTCAAGACAACTACAGAGCTTCTGTTCGTAGGCATCCACACAGAACTGTTGATGAGATCATATTACAGTGGATCAGATGTCCATAAACATAGTGGGTGCCATGACAGAATAAACAAAGGTATGATGACATCAAGAGTGGATTTGATGACATATAAAGTGCCTACTGTCGTGTCATACATGCTCTAAAGTGCCTGTCCGTGTCTAAGCAGGCGGTGTGATTTCACACGTACAGAGGGGTAATGACTAATCATTCAACGTGAGTAGAAATCCGGATGGACTATACCGATATAGTGGGTGTGCATATGTTGGATACAGTGATTGTGTTGTCATTCATACACCATGTGAGATGTCATATATACTTCTGAGTGTGTGATGTCATAAAAACATAGGAGGTGTCTTGTCACAGTTACAGTGGCTGTGATGTCACAAGTATAGTGTACGTGATGTCATAAACAGTGGATCTGATGTAATGAATAAAGTGGATGGGATGTCATGAATACTCAGTCTTGGGATGTCCATAAAGAGTGGGTGTGATGTCACATAAAATTCATATGATGTCATTACATATAGTGGATTTGATATCACACAATATTGCGGTGTGGGTATAAAATCAATACACTGTAGGTAATGACACAGCTAGAGTGGATGCGTTGTCAGATATACTCTATATGTGATGACATGAATAGAAACGGTGTGATGTCATAGAGCAGTGTGACTAAATACAGAGTGAATGTGATGTCATATGTAGTTCATTTGATTGTCATACAAATAGTGGCTGTGATATCATACAAGCAATGGGTCTTATATCATCGATAATCTCGGTGTGATGACACACCATTACTGTGGATGTGCTGTCAGATGTAATGGCTGTGATGTGAGACAGCGTAGCTTTGATGTCATGAACAGAGTGTTGTGATGTCAAAAAGCAATGGCTGTGAATGTGGTATATAGTGCATAATATGCCATGTCTATAGTATGTGTGATATAATTACATGCAGTTTTTGTTATATATCACTGATAGAGAGGGAGTGTTCACCCACCAAATAAAAATACGGAGGGTGTGATGTCAGTCATACTGTTTGTATCGTCTCAACACAGTGTGTTTGATGTCAAATATGTTGGATACGAATTCACAAACCCAGTGGGTGTGACGATACGGATATAAATGTGTCTGTGATGTCAGAGGTATATGGGATGAGATGGCCTACTAGAACCGTGGATATGATGTCACATATAAGGAGAAAGGAAACTGATATCATGAATGCAGTCTGAGTGCTTATTATGATGTCATAAATGCTGAGGATTGATGTCATAAAGTGCGAATGCGCATTTCATGTAGAGTGTTTATGACATTATATATTGTATGCCAAGTGTGATGATTTTCATACTTGTTATGCTGTCTACGATACAGAGTGTGTGATGAACAGACACAGTTAGAGCGGCTGTGATGTCGAATATAGTGGGGGAGATGTCAGGCATATTCTGTGTGATGTCATGAAAGCAATATATGTGTGATATCATACTCGATATATGTATATTGATGATGTTTCTGAATATACTGTGGAGTTGATGTCAAAACAATTAGGTGTCTGATGTCATAAAGAGTTCATGTGATGTCCACACATACTGAATATGAATATCCTGCATTAGAGTAATTCTGTGACGTCATACAGAGAGTGTGACAAATGTGTGGTATAATCACGATACACGGGATTAATTACACTGGGTTTGATGACACAGATACCTCCTGGTTGAGGAAGTGTGTCAGATCTAGTGGGGGTTGAGATGGCAGCATGGCATTACCGTTTGTGGATGATTCTTGTGTGTGTGGTCATTTATAGTGTGTGTGAAAGTCATGAATGCATGGACTGTAATGTGATGACCATACAATAGGCGTGAGTTCATCAAAAGAGTGGATGTGGCCATTATGTATAGTGCATTTAGATGTCATACATAAAGTTTGTGTTTATGTCATACAAACAGTTGGTCAGAGGTCATCAATAGGGTGGATTCAATGTCAGATATAGTGGGAGTGATATCATTAGTTGTGGAGTGCAATGTGCATGTGATGTCATAAAAAATCTGTGATGTATAAAATTGGGATGGATGCGATGCCATATAGAGATGTATATGATGGTATACATGTAGTGGGTGTGAGGTCATACATACAAAGGGTGTGATGATATCATCGAAAGAGTGGGTGTGTGATGACACAGATACAGTGGCTGAGATGTTAAAAGTATAGTCAATGTGATGTCTTATACAACGGATATGATGTTGTCTTGCGTAGCGCATGAGATCCCATAAATATATTTGGTGTCATATCCTCATTACAGTTGATGTCATGACCCAGATTACATGTGGGATACGATGTCAAATAGAGTGTGGGTGTGATGTCCTAGAAACGGTGGTTTGATGTCATAAACTGAGGATGATGATGTCTAGTATGGTGCAGCCCGTGCATGTTGCCACATACCATACATAAGCCGAGTGTGATGTCATGCAGCGAGTGGGCGTGATATCAGTGGAGAGCATATGAATGTCATAAATAGGGTGGTATTATGTGGTGTTATGTCACATGTGTTTACTGGCTGTGATATGATACATAGAGTGGTGGGCTGCTGTTATCATGTGAGGTAGTGTACGGGGGTGTTAACACATGACTACATAGTGGACGTAGAGATCGTCAGATTATAGTTGGATGGTGATTGTCTGGTATAGTGGTACTTGATGTCATTAATTAAAGTGGCTTGGATTCATAAGAGTGGATGTGATGTGTGATGTAGTACATAAAATATTCATACGTATAGTGGCTGTGAGGTATACATACACTGGTAAAATAAAAATTGGTATATTGCGTGTGTTGACAGAGATAAAATGCGTGTGATGTGGGAAAAAACGAATTACCAATGGCTGTGTTTTTATAACACTGCGGGGATCCATATCGGGGACATGTCATAAACATAGATGTGGGGAGGGTCATAATAGAGATTGTGTGAGGGCCATATATAGTGATGTGATCAACAAAAGGGAGACATGTCAAATCGTATAATTGGGGGATGCATAATAAAAGCATGTATGTCATAAATACTCGGGTTTTTGTTCTCAAAAAGTGTCGATTGATTCAGGAGTAGTGAAAAGACGGCAAAAATCCACCTGTGAACTCTTCACATTTTGCTGGATGTCATCGACAAATGGTTTGATGACATATACAGGGATGGATGGCACTTTTCAGGGTTTCAAGACAATACAGAGCTTGTGTAGGCATACACAAGAGTGGATAATCATTCAGTGGTAGATGTCATAACTAGGGGGTCCTGACAGATAAACAAAGGGTAATACAAAAGAGGGGGATTTGATGACAATAAACCTGCTGTCATAATGCAGTGGTTGTGATTTCACACGTACAAGGGGGTAAAAATATTCAAGTGATGTGACTACACCGTATAGTGGGTGTTATTTTGGATACTTGATTGTTTTGTCATTCATACCCCATGTAGATGCATATATCTTTGATGTCATAAAAAGGGAGGGTCTTGTAAATTTACAGTGGCGTGATGTCACAAGTAAGTGACGTTGAGCAAAAACATGGATCGATGTAAAAAAAAGGGGATGGGATTCATGAATAAGTCTTGGTTTCAAAAGAGGGGGTGTGATGTCACAAAAAAATTTCATATGATGTCATACAATAGGGGTTTTGGAATCACACATATTGGGTTTTGTGGATAATCAAACACGAGAATGACACAGTAGATGGATGCGTTGTCGATATACTCTATGGATAAATGAATAGAAAGGGTGTATGTCATAGAGCATGTACTAAATACAGAGTGAAGTGATTCATTTTTTTCATTTGATGTCATACAAATAGGGGCGTGATATCATACAAGCAAGGGTTATATCATCGATAATCCGGTGTGATGACACACCTTCTTGGTGTGCTGTCAATGAAAATGGCTGTGTGTAGACAGCGTGCTTTGATGTCATGAAAAGGTTTGTGGACAAAAAGCATGGCTGTTATGTGGTATATAGGCAAATACCTGTCTATAGTATGTGTGATTTAATCATGCGGGGTTTTTTTATATCTGATAGAAGGGAGGGGGCCCCCCAATAAAAAAAACAGGGTTTGGGGGTTCAGCAACTGTTTGATGTTCAACACAGGGGTTTGATTAAATATTTTGGATACGAATTCCCCCAAACCCATGGGTTGACGATACGGAAAAATGGTCTGTGATGTCAAAGGTTTATGGGAGAGATGGCCTAAACCGGGATATGATGTCAATTGGAGAACGATACTTTAATCAGTGTTTAGAGCAAAAATGCTGAGGGTTTGATGCCCTAAAGTGCGAATCGTTTTCATTAGAGTGTTTATGACGAAAAATGATCCCAAGTGTATGATTTTCATACTTTTTATGCTGTCATCGATACAGGTTGTGTGACGACACATTTAGAGGGGGCTGTGTGTCGAATATAGTGGGGAGAGGGGATTTTCTGTGTGATGTCATGAAAGAAATTGTGTGATATATACATTGTAATATGTCATGAATATACTTTGGATGTAAAAACAATTTGGTGTCTATGTCAAAAAAGGGGTTCATGTGATGTCACACATACTAAATATGTACCCTGCATAGAGTAGTGGGACGTCATAAAGGGGTTTGGTGGTTATAATCAATCACGGGGTTTGATGACACAGATCCCGTTGGGGGAAGTGAGATCTGTGGGTAAAAGGGGCAGATATAACGTTTGTAAAGTTTGTGGGGGGTGGGGTATATATATTTGGGTGTAAAATCATGAATGCAGTGGATTAATTGATGACACAATGGGTGGTTCAAAAAAGAGGGGGATGTGGCCAATTATAGTGCATTAGATTTACATAAAGTTTGTGTTATGTCATACAAAATTTGGTCAGAGGTCACAATAGGGTGATTAAAATGTCGATATATGGGAGTGTTCTTATGCAGTGCATGTGAGTCAAAAAAATTTGTGATGTCAAAAAATTTGGGATGCGATCCCATATAAGTGTATATGGGGTTACATGTAGGGGGTGGGGGTCATACAAAAAAGGGGTTGGAATCATCAAAAAGTGGGTGTGTGACACAGATACAGTGGCTGAGATGTTAAAAGTAAGTCAATGTGATGTCTTATACAACGGATATGAATGTTGTCTTGCGTAGCGCATGAGATCCCATAAATAATTTGGTTTTCATATCCTCAATTACAGTTGATGTCATTGACCCAGATTCAGTGGATACGATTTTCAAATAGAGTGGGTGTGATGTCCTAGAAACGGTGGTTTGATGTCATAAACTAGGATGTGATGTCTAGTTGGTGCAAATGTTGCCATACTATCCGAGTGTGAGTAGCAGAGGTGGGTGATTCAGTGGAAGCTTGGAGGCAAAAAAAGAGTGGGGGCTGCTGGTAGGGGGGGTGATGCAAAGGGGAGTTGCAAATAAATCTGTGGTTTTTTGTGTTAGCTGGATAAAAGGTACTGAAATGAAAATGGTTTATATTTTCGAGTGGGGTTAACAAACCCAGTGTTGTGATTCATAAAATTGTGGATTAAATGTCTAATGGGGGGGGGGGGGGATGGTTCAATGTTTATTTGGGTGTGTATGATACATGAGTGGTGTGATATCATTGGTAGAGTGGGGGTGATAACACAGATACAGGGCGTGAGGTCAGATATAGTGGAGTGATGTCGGGTATAGTGGACTTGATGTCATTAATAAAGTGGCGTGAGATCATAAAGAGGGATGTGATGTCGTATGTGTACATAAAATTTTAAAACGTATAGGGCGTGGGGTCAAACATACACTGGGTAAAAAAAAATTGGTATATTGCGTGGTTGACAAAAGATAAAGGGCGGTGATGCGGATTTTGGTTTAAAGTTACCATGGCGGGGTTTTGTTATAACACTGGGGGGGGGTGCCTATGGTGGACATGTCATAAACTGATTTTGTGATGTCTTAGTTGAGTCATTGTTTTATGTGCATATAAAGGGTGATATCATACAGAGGAAACATGTCATATGTATAATAGTGGTGTGATGTCATGATAAATTTGCTTGTGTGTCAAAATACTATTTGTTCTCTTAAGGTCGATATGATTCAGGAGTAGTGCAATAAAGGCATAATATGCCCCCTGTAAACCTTGACAGTTGCTGTGATTTCATCGCAAAATGGGTTTGATGACTATACAGTGGATTGATGGCATTTTAAAGGGGTTTAAAGACGTACAAGTTGTGTGCATACACACAGAGGGTGAGATCATATACAGGGGATATGATGTCATAAACATAGTGGGTGCCATGACGTAAAAAAAGGTTTGTGACTAAAGAGTGGATTGATGACATAAAAGTCCCTGCGTGCCCAAATGCAGGGGGTGTGATTTAAGTACAGGGGGGGTAATGAAATCATTCAAGGGGGGTTTGCCCTCCCCGTTATAGTGGGTGTTATGTTGGAACAGTGATTGTGTTGTCATTCATACCCATGTGGATGTCATATACGAGTGTGATGTCAAAAACTAGGGGGTGTTTTGTCCGGTACAGGGCTTATGTAAAGTATAGTGTAGTGAGCAAAAAGTGGATCGTTTGTAATGAAAAAAGGGAGGGATGTCTAAATCGTCTTTGGGAGCCCAAAAAGGGGGTGTGAGTCACAAAAATTCTATGTGTCATACATTATGGATTTGAATCAACATATTGGGGGTGGGGTATAATCATACCTGGGGTAAGGGACCAGCTAGAGTGGATGCTTTGTCAGATATACTCTATGTGATGACATGAATAAACCGGTTGTGTCATAGAGCATTTTACAAATACAGAGGAATTGTGTATATGTGTTCATTTGATGTCTTTTACAAATATGGCTGGATTCAACAAGAAGGGGGTTTAATCACGATAACTCGGTGTGATGCACCCCTTTTGGGGGAGGGTCTGCCCAGTTGTAATGGGTGGGGAGACGCGTATTTTGATGTATGAACGAGTGTTGTGATGTAAAAAAAACATGGCGTTAGTGGTATATAGTGCTTAATATGCCATGTCTAATAGTATTTTATATAATCATGCAGTTTTTTTATATCACTGATAGAAGGGAGTTTTTCACCCAAATAAAATCGGAGGGTTGATGTCATCATACGTTTGTATGTCTCAACACAGTGTGTTTGTGTCAAATATGTTGGATACAAATTTCACAAACCCTTTGGGTGACGTACGGTAATGTGTTGTATGCAAGGTATATGGGATGAGATGGCCAAAACCGGGGATATGATGTCCAATAGGAGAATGATATCAAAAAAGCAGTGTTTAGTGTCAAAAAATGCTGGGTTTGATGTCAAAAAATTTTAAAAATGCGTTTTATGTGGTTTTTTTATGACGTTTAATGATGCCAAGTGTGATGATTTTCATACTTGTTATGCTGTCTCGAACAGAGGTGTGACGACAAGTTTGGTGGCTGTGATGTAATATAGGGGGGGAATGTCAGGCATATTTGTGTGATGTCTGAAAGAAATATGTTGATATCAAACTATTGTTTGATTCAGAATATACTGTGGGATGTAAAAACATTTGGTGCTGAGATTAAAGAGTTATGTGATGCACAATATAAATATGAAATCCGCAAAAGGTATGTGTACTCAACAGAGAGTGTGTGTGGTATAATAAATCCCCGGGTTTGATGACACGATACCTTTGGGGGGGAAGTGTCAGAAATTAGTGGGTGAGAGGCAGATATAATTTTGGGTGAGTTTGTGTGTTTTCTATTAGTGTGTGTGAAGGGTCATGAATGCAGTGGTGAAATGTGAAGATTTACAATGGCGTGGTTAAAAAGAGTGGATGTGGCCATATGTAAAGTGCATTAATGTTAATAAATTTTGTGTTTGTTAAAAACAGTTGGTCAGAGGTCCAAAGGGTGGATTCAATGCAGATTAGGGGGAGGATACATTGTGCGTGCATGTGATGTCAAAAAAATCTGTGATGTAAAAAAGGGGATCGTCCCATATAAGTGTATATGATGGATCATGTATTTTGGGGGTTT
>JAJLRB010000878.1:0-15591 GCA_020976825.1 Odocoileus hemionus | reverse complement strand
GTAGTGGATGTGAGGTCATACATACAAAGTGTGTGATATCATCGAAAGAGTGGGTGTGATGACACAGATACAGAGGCTGTGATGTTAAAATATATAATGAATGTGACGTCATATACAACGGTAATGATGTCGTCTTACATAGCGCATGAGATCTCATAAACACAGTTGGTGTGATATTCTCAATACAGTGCATGTGATGACCCAGATACAGTGGATACAATGTCAAATAGAGTGGGTGTGATGACCTAGAGACTGTGGTTTGATGTCATAAACTGAGGATGAGATGTCTTGTATGGGGCAAATGTTGCCCTACATATGGCGATTGTGATGTCATGCAAAGAGTGGGCGTGATATCAGTGGAGAGGTTGTGATGGCAAAGAAAGGTGGGGGCAATGTCTGGTACAGTGTTTTGTGATGTCATGCCTGACGTGAATGTGGCAACATAAATTCTGTGGTTCGGTGTGATAGAGTGGATACGATGTCATCTGAAGTGCAAATGATGTCATATATATGCCGAGTGTGGTATCAACAACACACAGTGTTGTGATGTCATACATTGTGGATATGATGTCACAAATAGAGTGGATAGGATGTCACACGTATACTGGCTGTGATATGATACATAGGGTGGCTGTGATATCGTTGGTAGTGTGGGTGTGAGAACAACAGATACAGTGGACGTGAAATCAGATATAGTGGATGGGATGTCAGGTATAGTGAATTTGATGTCATAAATAAAGTGGTGTGAGGTCATAAAGAGTGGATGTGATGTCATATGCAGTATATACTATGGCATACATATATTGGCTGTGATGTCATACGTACACTGGGTTAGATAAAATTGATTCATTGCTTGTGTTGACAGAGATACAATGTGTGTGAAGTCAGACATAGTGGCTCTGAAGTTACACGATGGTCGTTTTGTTATAAGTCTGCGTGTGAAGCCATATAAAGTGGATATGTCATAAACATAGAGTGTGTGATATCATAGATAGGGTCATTGTGTGATGTCACATATATAGTGAAAGTGATATCATACAGAGTAGATGACATGTCACATCGTATATAGTGCGTGTGATATCATGAATGGAGTGCAAGTGATGTCATAAATAATAAGGATTGTTGTCATAAAGTGTGGATATGATGGCATGTGTAGGCATATGATGGCATACATATGACACCTGTGAACTCTTAGTTAGTTGGGGTGATGTCGTCAACAAAGTGGGTTTGATGACATATACACTGGATGTGATTGCAGTTATAACGGGTTTCAAGACAGATATAGAGCTTGTGTAGTCATACACACCGTGTGGGTGAGATCATATACAGTGGTATGATGTCATAAACATAGTGGGTGCCATGAGAGACAAACAATGGTATGATGACATCGAGTGGATTTGATGTCATATAAAGTGCCTCTAGTGTCATACATGCAGTTGGTATGATTTCACACGGACATAGGATGCAATATAATCATTCAAGTAAGTGTGATTACACCGATATATTAGGTGTGATGTCGGAGTCAGTGGTTGTGTTGTCATTCATACACCATGTGAGATGTCATATATACTGAGTATGATGTGAAAAACATAGTAGTTGTCTTGTCACATTTACAGTGGCTGTGATGTCACAAGTATAGTATATGTGATGTCATAAACAGTGGATGTGATGTTATGAATAGAGAGCGATGGGATGTCATGAATATAGTCTTGTGATGTCATAAAGAGTGTGTGTGATGTCACATAGAATTCATATGATGTAATACATATAGTGGGTTGATATCACACATATTGCAGGTGTGGTATAATGAATACATTGTAAGTAATGACATAGCTACAGTGGATGCGATGTGAGATATACTGTGTGTGATGGAATGAATACAGAGGGTGTGATGTCATAGAGGGGTGTGACGTCATACAGAGTAAATGTGATGTCATATGTAGTTCCGTTGATGTCATACATATTGTGGCTGTGACATCATACAAAAAATGGGGCTTATATCATCGATATTCACAGTGTGATGACTCACATACTGTGGAGGTGCTGTCAGATAGAATGGCTGTGATGTGAGACAGAGTAGCTTTGATGTGATGAACAGAGTGCTGTGATGTCATAAAGCCTGTGTGTGATGTCGTATATAGTGCATAATGTGCCATGCCTATAGTATGTTTGATATAATACATACAGTTTATGTTATATCACTGATACAGATGGTGTGATCACAAAATACAGATACGGAGGGTGTGATGTCAGATATACTGTTTGTATCGTCTCAACACCGTGTGTTTGATGTCAAATATATTGAATATGGATTCACAAACCCAGTGGGTGTGACGTTACAGATAAAGTGGCTGTGATGTCAGAGGTATAGGGGATGAGATGTCATAAACCGTGGATATGATGTCACATACAGGAGATCTGCTGTCATCAATGCAGTGGGCTGAGATGTCGTAAATGCTGAGGATTGATGTCATAAAGTGTGAATGTGATGTCATGTAGAGTGTGTATGTTGTCATATGTATGCCAAGTGTGATGATTTCCATACTTGTGATGTCATCGATACAGAGTGTGTGACGACACAGATACAGTGGCTGTGATGTCAAATATAGTGGGTGAGATGTCAGGTAGAGACGGTGTGGTGTCATGAAAGCAGTATGAGTGATATCATATATATTGGATATGATGTCATCAATATACTGGGTGTGATGTCATTCATTTAGTTGTCTGATGTCATAAAAGAGTTCATGTGATGTCATGCATACTGAATATTGATGTCCTACATAGAGTGTGTGTGATGTCATACAGAGAGTGTGTATGGTATAATTGATACACTGGGTCTGATGACACAGATACCGTGGAGGTCGTGTCAGATATAGTGGGTGAGATGGCAGATATAACGTTTGTGTTGTCTTGTGTGTGTGGTCATGTATAGTGTGTGTGATGTCATGAATGCACTGGATGTAATGTGATGACTACAGTGGTGTGAGTTTATAAAGAATGGATGTGACCATATCTATAGTGCATAATATGTCATACATAAAGTGGGTGTGATGTCATACAAACAGCTGGTCAGAGGTCATCAATAGGGTGGATTCAATGACAGATATACTGGGAGTGATGTCATGAGTGCAGTGCATGTGATGTCATAAATAATCTGTGATGTCATAAAATGTGAATGCGATGCCCTATAGAGTGTATATGACGGAATACATGTAGTGGGTGTGAGGTCATACATACAAAGTGTGTGATATCATCGAAAGAGTGGGTGTGATGACACAGATACAGAGGCTGTGATGTTAAAAATATAGTGAATGTGATGTCACGTACAACGGTAATGATGTCGTCTTACATAGCGCATGAGATCTCATAAACACAGTTGGTGTGATATTCTCAATACAGTGGATGTGATGACCCAGATACAGTGGATACAATGTCAAATAGAGTGGGTGTGATGACCTAGAAACTGTGGTTTGATGTCATAAACTGAGGATGAGATGTCTTGTATGGGGCAAAAGTTTGCCCTACATATGGCGAGTGTGATGTCATGCAAAGAGTGGGCGTGATATCAGTGGAGAGGTTGTGATGGCAAAGAAAACAGTGGGGGCAATGTCTGGTACAAATGGGTTTCTGGGTTAGTGGGTGTGATGTCATGCCTGACGTGGATGTGGCAACATAAATTCTGTGGTTTGGTGTGATAGAGTGGATACGATGTCATCTGAAGTGCAAATGATGTCATATATATGCCGAGTGTGGTATCAACAACACACAGTGTTGTGATGTCATACATTGTGGATATGATGTCACAAATAGAGTGGATAGGATGTCACACGTATACTGGCTGTGATATGATACATAGGGTGGCTGTGATATCATTGGTAGTGTGGTGTGAGAACACAGATACAGTGGACGTGAAATCAGATATAGTGGATGGGATGTCAGGTATAGTGAATTTGATGTCATAAATAAAGTGGTGTGAGGTCATAAAGAGTGGATGTGATGTCATATGCAGTATAATACTATGGCATACATATATTGGCTGTGATGTCATACATACACTGGGTTAGATAAAATTGATTCATTGCTTGTGTTGACACAGATACAATGTGTGTGATGACAGACATAGTGGCTGTGAAGTTACACAATGGTCCGTGTTGTGATATAAGTCTGCGTGTGAAGCCATATAAAGTGGATATTCATAAACATAGAGTGTGTGATGTCATAGATAGGGTCATTGTGTGATGTCACATATATAGTGAAAGTGAGTGATATCATACACAGTAGATGACATGGCATATCGTATATAGTGCGTGTGATATCATGAATAGAGTGCAAGTGATGTCATAAATAATAAGGATTGTTGTCATAAAGTGTGGATATGATGTCATGTGTAGGCATATGATGGCATACATATGACACCTGTGAACTCTTAGATAGTTGGGGTGATGTCGTCAACAAAGTGGGTTTGATGACATATACAGTGAATGTGATTGCAGTTATAACGGGTTTCTAGACAGATATAGAGCTTGTGTAGTCATACACACCGTGTGGGTGAGATCATATACAGTGGTATGATGTCATAAACAGAGTGGGTGCCATGACAGACAAACAATGGTATGATGACACCGAGTGGATTTGATGTCATATAAAGTGCCTCTAGTGTCATACATGCAGTGGGTATGATTTCACACGGACATAGGATGTAAACTAATCATTCAAGTAAGTGTGATTACACCGATATAGTAGGTGTGATGTCGGATACAGTGGTTGTGTTGTCATTCATACACCATGTGAGATCTCATATATACTGTGTATGATGTCAAAAACATAGTAGGTGTCTTCTCATAGATACAGTGGCTGTGATGTCACAAGTATAGTATATGTGATGTCATAAACATTGGATATGATGTTATGAATAGAGAGGGATGGGATGTCTTGAATACAGTCTTGTGATGTCATAAAGAGTGTGTGTGACGTCACATAGAATTCATATGATGTAATACATATAGTGGGTTGATATCACACATATTGCAGGTGTGGTATAATGAATACATTGTAAGTAATGACACAGCTACAGTGGATGCTATGTGAGATATACTGTGTGTGATGGCATGAATACAGAGGGTGTGATGTCATGGGGGTGTGAGGTCATACAGAGTGAATGTGATGTCATATGTAGTTCAGTTGATGTCATACATATTGTGGCTGTGACATCATACAAAAAAATGGGGCTATATCATCGATAAATCACGGTGTGATGACTCACATACTGTGGAGGTGCTGTCAGATAGAATGGCTGTGATGTGAGCCAGGGTAGCTTTGATGTGATGAACAGAGTGCTGTGATGTCATAAAGCCTGCGTGTGATGTCGTATATAGTGCATAATGTGCCATGCCTATAGTATGTTTGATATAATACATACAGTTTGTGTTATATCACTGATACAGAGGGTGTGATCACACAAATACAGATACGGAGGGTGTGATGTCAGGTAGGTACTGTTTGTATCGTCTCAACACCGTGTGTTTGATGTCAAATATATTGAATATGGATTCACAAACCCAGTGGGTGTGACGTTACAGATAAAGTAGCTGTGATGTCAGAGGTATAGGGGATGAGATGTCATAAACCGTGGAAATGATGTCACATATAGGAGATCTGCTGTCATCAATGCAGTGGCTGAGATGTCGTAAATGCTGAGGATTGATGTCATAAAGTGTGAATGTGATGTCATGTAGAGTGTGTATGTTGTCATATGTATGCCAAGTGTGATGATTTCCATACTTGTGATGTCATCGATACAGAGTGTGTGACGACACAGATACAGGTGGCTGTGATGTCAAATATAGTGGGTGTGATGTCAGGTAGAGACGGCGTGGTGTCATGATGAAAGCAGTATATGAGTGATATCATATATATTGGATATGATGTCATCAATATACTGGGTGTGATGTCATTCATTTAGTTGTCTGATGTCATAAAGAGTTCATGTGATGTCATGCCTACTGAATATGATGTCCTACATAGAGTGTGTGTGATGTCATACAGAGAGTGTGTATGGTATAATTGATACACTGGGTCTGATGACACAGATACCGTGGAGGTAGTGTCAGATATAGTGGGTGAGATGGCAGATATAACGTTTGTGTTGTCTTGTGTGTGTGTGTCATGTATAGTGTGTGTGATGTCATGAATGCACTGGATGTAATGTGATGACTACAGTGGTGTGAGTTTATAAAGAATGGATGTGACCATATCTATAGTGCATAATATGTCATACATAAAGTGGGTGTGATGTCATACAAACAGCTGGTCAGAGGTCATCAATAGGGTGGATTCAATGACAGATAGACTGGGAGTGATGTCATGAGTGCAGTGCATGTGATGTCATAAATAATCTGTGATGTCATAAAATGTGAATGCGATGCCCTATAGAGTGTATATGATGGTATACATGTAGTGGGTGTGAGGTCATACATACAAAGTGTGTGTGATATCATCGAAAGAGTGGGTGTGATGACACAGATACAGAGGCTGTGATGTTAAAAATATAGTGAATGTGATGTCACGTACAACGGTAATGATGTCGTCTTACATAGCGCATGAGATCTCATAAACACAGTTGGTGTGATATTCTCAATACAGTGGATGTGATGACCCAGATACAGTGGATACAATGTCAAATAGAGTGGGTGTGATGACCTAGAAACTGTGGTTTGATGTCATAAACTGAGGATGAGATGTCTTGTATGGGGCAAAAGTTGCCCTACATATGGCGAGTGTGATGTCATGCAAAGAGTGGGCGTGATATCAGTGGAGAGGTTGTGATGGCAAAGAAAACAGTGGGGGCAATGTCTGGTACAGTGGGTGTGATGTCATGCCTGACGTGGATGTGGCAACATAAATTCTGTGGTTTGGTGTGATAGAGTGGATACGATGTCATCTGAAGTGCAAATGATGTCATATATATGCCGAGTGTGGTATCAACAACACACAGTGTTGTGATGTCATACATTGTGGATATGATGTCACAAATAGAGTGGATAGGATGTCACACGTATACTGGCTGTGATATGATACATAGGGTGGCTGTGATATCATTGGTAGTGTGGGTGTGAGAACACAGATACAGTGGACGTGAAATCAGATATAGTGGATGGGATGTCAGGTATAGTGAATTTGATGTCATAAATAAAGTGGTGTGAGGTCATAAAGAGTGGATGTGATGTCATATGCAGTATATACTATGGCATACATATATTGGCTGTGATGTCATACATACACTGGGTTAGATAAAATTGATTCATTGCTTGTGTTGACACAGATACAATGTGTGTGATGACAGACATAGTGGCTGTGAAGTTACACAATGGTCGTGTTGATATAAGTCTGCGTGTGAAGCCATATAAAGTGGATATGTCATAAACATAGAGTGTGTGATGTCATAGATAGGGTCATTGTGTGATGTCACATATATAGTGAAAGTGATATCATACACAGTAGATGACATGGCATATCGTATATAGTGCGTGTGACATCATGAATAGAGTGCAAGTGATGTCATAAATAATAAGGATTGTTGTCATAAAGTGTGGATATGATGTCATGTGTAGGCATATGATGGCATACATATGACACCTGTGAACTCTTAGATAGTTGGGGTGATGTCGTCAACAAAGTGGGTTTGATGACATATACAGTGGATGTGATTGCAGTTATAACGGGTTTCTAGACAGATATAGAGCTTGTGTAGTCATACACACCGTGTGGGTGAGATCATATACAGTGGTATGATGTCATAAACAGAGTGGGTGCCATGACAGACAAACAATGGTATGATGACACCGAGTGGATTTGATGTCATATAAAGTGCCTCTAGTGTCATACATGCAGTGGGTATGATTTCACACGGACATAGGATGTAATATAATCATTCAAGTAAGTGTGATTACACCGATATAGTAGGTGTGATGTCGGATACAGTGGTTGTGTTGCCATTCATACACCATGTGAGATCTCATATATACTGTGTATGATGTCAAAAACATAGTAGGTGTCTTCTCATAGATACAGTGGCTGTGATGTCACAAGTATAGTATATGTGATGTCATAAACATTGGATATGATGTTATGAATAGAGAGGGATGGGATGTCTTGAATACAGTCTTGTGATGTCATAAAGAGTGTGTGTGATGTCACATAGAATTCATATGATGTAATACATATAGTGGGTTGATATCACACATATTGCAGGTGTGGTATAATGAATACATTGTAAGTAATGACACAGCTACAGTGGATGCTATGTGAGATATACTGTGTGTGATGGCATGAATACAGAGGGTGTGATGTCATAGAGGGGTGTGAGGTCATACAGAGTGAATGTGATGTCATATGTAGTTCAGTTGATGTCATACATATTGTGGCTGTGACATCATACAGAAAATGGGGCTTATATCATCGATAATCACGGTGTGATGACTCACATACTGTGGAGGTGCTGTCAGATAGAATGGCTGTGATGTGAGCCAGGGTAGCTTTGATGTGATGAACAGAGTGCTGTGATGTCATAAAGCCTGCGTGTGATGTCGTATATAGTGCATAATGTGCCATGCCTATAGTATGTTTGATATAATACATACAGTTTGTTATATCACTGATACAGAGGGTGTGATCACACAAATACAGATACGGAGGGTGTGATGTCAGGTATACTGTTTGTATCGTCTCAACACCGTGTGTTTGATGTCAAATATATTGAATATGGATTCACAAACCCAGTGGGTGTGACGTTACAGATAAAGTGGCTGTGATGTCAGAGGTATAGGGGATGAGATGTCATAAACCGTGGAAATGATGTCACATATAGGAGATCTGCTGTCATCAATGCAGTGGCTGAGATGTCGTAAATGCTGAGGATTGATGTCATAAAGTGTGAATGTGATGTCATGTAGAGTGTGTATGTTGTCATATGTATGCCAAGTGTGATGATTTCCATACTTGTGATGTCATCGATACAGAGTGTGTGACGACACAGATAAGGTGGCTGTGATGTCAAATATAGTGGGTGTGATGTCAGGTAGAGACGGCGTGGTGTCATGAAAGCAGTATGAGTGATATCATATATATTGGATATGATGTCATCAATATACTGGGTGTGATGTCATTCATTTAGTTGTCTGATGTCATAAAGAGTTCATGTGATGTCATGCCTACTGAATATGATGTCCTACATAGAGTGTGTGTGATGTCATACAGAGAGTGTGTATGGTATAATTGATACACTGGGTCTGATGACACAGATACCGTGGAGGTAGTGTCAGATATAGTGGGTGAGATGGCAGATATAACGTTTGTGTTGTCTTGTGTGTGTGGTCATGTATAGTGTGTGTGATGTCATGAATGCACTGGATGTAATGTGATGACTACAGTGGTGTGAGTTTATAAAGAATGGATGTGACCATATCTATAGTGCATAATATGTCATACATAAAGTGGGTGTGATGTCATACAAACAGCTGGTCAGAGGTCATCAATAGGGTGGATTCAATGACAGATAGACTGGGAGTGATGTCATGAGTGCAGTGCATGTGATGTCATAAATAATCTGTGATGTCATAAAATGTGAATGCGATGCCCTATAGAGTGTATATGATGGTATACATGTAGTGGGTGTGAGGTCATACATACAAAGTGTGTGATATCATCGAAAGAGTGGGTGTGATGACACAGATACAGAGGCTGTGATGTTAAAAATATAGTGAATGTGATGTCACGTACAACGGTAATGATGTCGTCTTACATAGCGCATGAGATCTCATAAACACAGTTGGTGTGATATTCTCAATACAGTGGATGTGATGACCCAGATACAGTGGATACAATGTCAAATAGAGTGGGTGTGATGACCTAGAAACTGTGGTTTGATGTCATAAACTGAGGATGAGATGTCTTGTATGGGGCAAAAGTTGCCCTACATATGGCGAGTGTGATGTCATGCAAAGAGTGGGCGTGATATCAGTGGAGAGGTTGTGATGGCAAAGAAACAGTGGGGGCAATGTCTGGTACAGTGGGTGTGATGTCATGCCTGACGTGGATGTGGCAACATAAATTCTGTGGTTTGGTGTGATAGAGTGGATACGATGTCATCTGAAGTGCAAATGATGTCATATATATGCCGAGTGTGGTATCAACAACACACAGTGTTGTGATGTCATACATTGTGGATATGATGTCACAAATAGAGTGGATAGGATGTCACACGTATACTGGCTGTGATATGATACATAGGGTGGCTGTGATATCATTGGTAGTGTGGGTGTGAGAACACAGATACAGTGGACGTGAAATCAGATATAGTGGATGGGATGTCAGGTATAGTGAATTTGATGTCATAAATAAAGTGGTGTGAGGTCATAAAGAGTGGATGTGATGTCATATGCAGTATATACTATGGCATACATATATTGGCTGTGATGTCATACATACACTGGGTTAGATAAAATTGATTCATTGCTTGTGTTGACACAGATACAATGTGTGTGATGACAGACATAGTGGCTGTGAAGTTACACAATGGTCGTGTTGATATAAGTCTGCGTGTGAAGCCATATAAAGTGGATATGTCATAAACATAGAGTGTGTGATGTCATAGATAGGGTCATTGTGTGATGTCACATATATAGTGAAAGTGATATCATACACAGTAGATGACATGGCATATCGTATATAGTGCGTGTGACATCATGAATAGAGTGCAAGTGATGTCATAAATAATAAGGATTGTTGTCATAAAGTGTGGATATGATGTCATGTGTAGGCATATGATGGCATACATATGACACCTGTGAACTCTTAGATAGTTGGGGTGATGTCGTCAACAAAGTGGGTTTGATGACATATACAGTGGATGTGATTGCAGTTATAACGGGTTTCTAGACAGATATAGAGCTTGTGTAGTCATACACACCGTGTGGGTGAGATCATATACAGTGGTATGATGTCATAAACAGAGTGGGTGCCATGACAGACAAACAATGGTATGATGACACCGAGTGGATTTGATGTCATATAAAGTGCCTCTAGTGTCATACATGCAGTGGGTATGATTTCACACGGACATAGGATGTAATATAATCATTCAAGTAAGTGTGATTACACCGATATAGTAGGTGTGATGTCGGATACAGTGGTTGTGTTGTTGCATTCATACACCATGTGAGATCTCATATATACTGTGTATGATGTCAAAAACATAGTAGGTGTCTTCTCATAGATACAGTGGCTGTGATGTCACAAGTATAGTATATGTGATGTCATAAACATGGATATGATGTTATGAATAGAGAGGGATGGGATGTCTTCAATACAGTCTTGTGATGTCATAAAGAGTGTGTGTGACGTCACATAGAATTCATATGATGTAATACATATAGTGGGTTGATATCACACATATTGCAGGTGTGGTATAATGAATACATTGTAAGTAATGACACAGCTACAGTGGATGCTATGTGAGATATACTGTGTGTGATGGCATGAATACAGAGGGTGTGATGTCATAGAGGGGTGTGAGGTCATACAGAGTGAATGTGATGTCATATGTAGTTCAGTTGATGTCATACATATTGTGGCTGTGACATCATACAAAAATGGGGCTTATATCATCGATAATCACGGTGTGATGACTCACATACTGTGGAGGTGCTGTCAGATAGAATGGCTGTGATGTGAGCCAGGGTAGCTTTGATGTGATGAACAGAGTGCTGTGATGTCATAAAGCCTGCGTGTGATGTCGTATATAGTGCATAATGTGCCATGCCTATAGTATGTTTGATATAATACATACAGTTTGTGTTATATCACTGATACAGAGGGTGTGATCACACAAATACAGATACGGAGGGTGTGATGTCAGGTATACTGTTTGTATCGTCTCAACACCGTGTGTTTGATGTCAAATATATTGAATATGGATTCACAAACCCAGTGGGTGTGACGTTACAGATAAAGTAGCTGTGATGTCAGAGGTATAGGGGATGAGATGTCATAAACCGTGGAAATGATGTCACATATAGGAGATCTGCTGTCATCAATGCAGTGGCTGAGATGTCGTAAATGCTGAGGATTATTGTCATAAAGTGTGAATGTGATGTCATGTAGAGTGTGTATGTTGTCATATGTATGCCAAGTGTGATGATTTCCATACTTGTGATGTCATCGATACAGAGTGTGTGACGACACAGATACAGTGGCTGTGATGTCAAATATAGTGGGTGTGATGTCAGGTAGAGACGGCGTGGTGTCATGAAAGCAGTATGAGTGATATCATATATATTGGATATGATGTCATCAATATACTGGGTGTGATGTCATTCATTTAGTTGTCTGATGTCATAAAGAGTTCTTGTGATGTCATGCCTACTGAATATGATGTCCTACATAGAGTGTGTGTGATGTCATACAGAGAGTGTGTATGGTATAATTGATACACTGGGTCTGATGACACAGATACCGTGGAGGTAGTGTCAGATATAGTGGGTGAGATGGCAGATATAACGTTTGTGTTGTCTTGTGTGTGTGGTCATGTATAGTGTGTGTGATGTCATGAATGCACTGGATGTAATGTGATGACTACAGTGGTGTGAGTTTATAAAGAATGGATGTGACCATATCTATAGTGCATAATATGTCATACATAAAGTGGGTGTGATGTCATACAAACAGCTGGTCAGAGGTCATCAATAGGGTGGATTCAATGACAGATAGACTGGGAGTGATGTCATGAGTGCAGTGCATGTGATGTCATAAATAATCTGTGATGTCATAAAATGTGAATGCGATGCCCTATAGAGTGTATATGATGGTATACATGTAGTGGGTGTGAGGTCATACATACAAAGTGTGTGATATCATCGAAAGAGTGGGTGTGATGACACAGATACAGAGGCTGTGATGTTAAAAATATAGTGAATGTGATGTCACGTACAACGGTAATGATGTCGTCTTACATAGCGCATGAGATCTCATAAACACAGTTGGTGTGATATTCTCAATACAGTGGATGTGATGACCCAGATACAGTGGATACAATGTCAAATAGAGTGGGTGTGATGACCTAGAAACTGTGGTTTGATGTCATAAACTGAGGATGAGATGTCTTGTATGGGGCAAAAGTTGCCCTACATATGGCGAGTGTGATGTCATGCAAAGAGTGGGCGTGATATCAGTGGAGAGGTTGTGATGGCAAAGAAACAGTGGGGGCAATGTCTGGTACAGTGGGTGTGATGTCATGCCTGACGTGGATGTGGCAACATAAATTCTGTGGTTTGGTGTGATAGAGTGGATACGATGTCATCTGAAGTGCAAATGATGTCATATATATGCCGAGTGTGTGTATCAACAACACACAGTGTTGTGATGTCATACATTGTGGATATGATGTCACAAATAGAGTGGATAGGATGTCACACGTATACTGGCTGTGATATGATACATAGGGTGGCTGTGATATCATTGGTAGTGTGGGTGTGAGAACACAGATACAGTGGACGTGAAATCAGATATAGTGGATGGGATGTCAGGTATAGTGAATTTGATGTCATAAATAAAGTGGTGTGAGGTCATAAAGAGTGGATGTGATGTCATATGCAGTATATACTATGGCATACATATATTGGCTGTGATGTCATACATACACTGGGTTAGATAAAATTGATTCATTGCTTGTGTTGACACAGATACAATGTGTGTGATGACAGACATAGTGGCTGTGAAGTTACACAATGGTCGTGTTGATATAAGTCTGCGTGTGAAGCCATATAAAGTGGATATGTCATAAACATAGAGTGTGTGATGTCATAGATAGGGTCATTGTGTGATGTCACATATATAGTGAAAGTGATATCATACACAGTAGATGACATGGCATATCGTATATAGTGCGTGTGACATCATGAATAGAGTGCAAGTGATGTCATAAATAATAAGGATTGTTGTCATAAAGTGTGGATATGATGTCATGTGTAGGCATATGATGGCATACATATGACACCTGTGAACTCTTAGATAGTTGGGGTGATGTCGTCAACAAAGTGGGTTTGATGACATATACAGTGGATGTGATTGCAGTTATAACGGGTTTCTAGACAGATATAGAGCTTGTGTAGTCATACACACCGTGTGGGTGAGATCATATACAGTGGTATGATGTCATAAACAGAGTGGGTGCCATGACAGACAAACAATGGTATGATGACACCGAGTGGATTTGATGTCATATAAAGTGCCTCTAGTGTCATACATGCAGTGGGTATGATTTCACACGGACATAGGATGTAATATAATCATTCAAGTAAGTGTGATTACACCGATATAGTAGGTGTGATGTCGGATACAGTGGTTGTGTTGCCATTCATACACCATGTGAGATCTCATATATACTGTGTATGATGTCAAAAACATAGTAGGTGTCTTCTCATAGATACAGTGGCTGTGATGTCACAAGTATAGTATATGTGATGTCATAAACAGTGGATGTGATGTTATGAATAGAGAGGGATGGGATGTCATGAATACAGTCTTGTGATGTCATAAAGAGTGTGTGTGACGTCACATAGAATTCATATGATGTAATACATATAGTGGGTTGATATCACACATATTGCAGGTGTGGTATAATGAATACATTGTAAGTAATGACACAGCTACAGTGGATGCTATGTGAGATATACTGTGTGTGATGGCATGAATACAGAGGGTGTGATGTCATAGAGGGGTGTGAGGTCATACAGAGTGAATGTGATGTCATATGTAGTTCAGTTGATGTCATACATATTGTGGCTGTGACATCATACAGAAAATGGGGCTTATATCATCGATAATCACGGTGTGATGACTCACATACTGTGGAGGTGCTGTCAGATAGAATGGCTGTGATGTGAGCCAGGGTAGCTTTGATGTGATGAACAGAGTGCTGTGATGTCATAAAGCCTGCGTGTGATGTCGTATATAGTGCATAATGTGCCATGCCTATAGTATGTTTGATATAATACATACAGTTTGTGTTATATCACTGATACAGAGGGTGTGATCACACAAATACAGATACGGAGGGTGTGATGTCAGTACTGTTTGTATCGTCTCAACACCGTGTGTTTGATGTCAAATATATTGAATATGGATTCACAAACCCAGTGGGTGTGACGTTACAGATAAAGTGGCTGTGATGTCAGAGGTATAGGGGATGAGATGTCATAAACCGTGGAAATGATGTCACATATAGGAGATCTGCTGTCATCAATGCAGTGGCTGAGATGTCGTAAATGCTGAGGATTGATGTCATAAAGTGTGAATGTGATGTCATGTAGAGTGTGTATGTTGTCATATGTATGCCAAGTGTGATGATTTCCATACTTGTGATGTCATCGATACAGAGTGTGTGACGACACAGATACAGTGGCTGTGATGTCAAATATAGTGGGTGTGATGTCAGGTAGAGACGGCGTGGTGTCATGAAAGCAGTATGAGTGATATCATATATATTGGATATGATGTCATCAATATACTGGGTGTGATGTCATTCATTTAGTTGTC
>JAJLRB010000877.1:0-37422 GCA_020976825.1 Odocoileus hemionus | reverse complement strand
ATATCGAGGTGTCCCAAGCAACTAGACAAGAGTCCTGATATCGCTGAAAAACCCGAGTTTTAAATTGCCATCCCCATCTTAACTCGAGAATATTCCGAAGGTTCCTGCTGCAACTCGAAAAAGCCATGAAACTTTCTCCACGCTGTGAGAAGAGGCTCGATTCCCATTCATCGATTGGAGAGTAATTTCGTGTTTCTCGTCAAAAAGAAAGGAGCCTTGATTTCCTTGATGGAAAGCCAGAGAATCCCTAAAAACCGGGACACAAGTATAGAGGGACCCAGAAGTCACAACAGCAACATGAAAGCATTCCGTGTACCCTCATATCATCTCGAGATGAGGCCTGAATCCCCTGCATTAGATCCAGAGCCATTCTGCCATCAACATCAAGCACAAGTGGCTTGCCTTTCCTTAATCAACTTCGGAGATAACCCAGGAACACCGTCCCAACTCCAGAGGAACACCAAGTTTAGCACACAACACGAGGAAAGCTCCGTGACCACAAATAACCACGAGAGTAGAGATGACTCCATGGGCTCGACTCACATGAATGCCAACTTTCTACAGTACCTCAAGACGAGGAGTTTCTCAGCTATAGGAATGTAAGAGAGATCCTGAGTGTGCTGTCCCAAGTGGAATGGACACCGAGATGCCCTGACTCGAAATAAGGCCGGATTTCCCTGCAGTGATTTGAATGCAGGATAGTCTTTAATTTCACAAGGTGAAGGGATGTCTGAATCCCCTGTGGAGACTTTAGAGAAAGCAGTAGTTCCCCGCCTCATCTCGACAGGAGGCCTCACATGCCTTTGAAAAATTCGAAAGGAACTTGGATTTCAATGCTTCCAAAGAGACGATGCCTGCATCCCATTGAAAACTGATAGGAATCCCAATATCACTGTGGCACCTGGAAAAGGAACCAGTGTCCCAAGTCTCAAATAAAGAGGGGTCCCTATTGCCCTGCCAACCCTCAAGGAGAATCCCGATGTGTCCCTGGCAACGAGACATGACTCCTGACATCACGGAAAAAACACGGGTTTTGAAGTGCCATCCACGTCCTAACTCCAGAATATACCCCAGGTTCCCGCCGCAACACGAGCAAAACCACGAGACTTCCCCCTCGCTGCCAGATGAGGCCAGATTCCCCTGCAGTGCATGCAGAGCAATTCCGTGTTCCCCTTTCAAACAAGAAAGGTGTCTGCACTTCCTGGATGGAACTTCAGAGAGTCCCCAAGAACACTGTCACAAGTCTATAGGGGCCCTGAGGTCACCGCAGCAACAAGAAAGAGATCCGTGTACCTGAAATCATCTCAAGATGAGGCCTGATTGTGCTGCATTGGTTCCAGAGCCATCCCACATTTCCCATCAAACAAGACAAGGGACTTAACTTCCTTTAGGCAACTTCCAGAGATTCCCCGAAATCAACAATCAAAGTTTAGAAGAACACCAATTTCAGCCCCGCAAATGGAGAAAAGCTAAGTGTACACCAAATCCTCTCAAGATGAGAGAGCGGGAATCCCTGGCACCGTCTCAAGAGGAATGAAGACATTCCACAAGCACTTTAAGATGAGGCATCTCTCAGCAGTAGGTATGTGAGGGGGAATCTAAATTTGCTGCCTCAAGAAGAACGGACACCGAGGTGCCCTGACTCGAAATAAGGCCAGATTTCCCAGCAGTGACTTGAATGCAGGTTCGTCTTTCATCTCACAAGATGAAGGGATGTCTGAATCCCCTGTGGAGACCCTAGAGAAAGCCCTAGTTCGCCGCCTCATCTGGACGGGATGCCTCACATACCTTTGACAACGTGCAAGGAACCCCGAGTTCAATGAGCTCAATGTTTCAAAACGAGGCGATGCCTGAGTCTGCTTGAAGATTGACAGGAATTCCAATATCCCTGTAGCAACTGGAAAGGGAACATGGGTCTCACGCCACACTTCGAGAGGCGTCCCTAATGCCCTGCCAAGCGTCGAGGAGAATATCGAGGTGTCCCAAGCAACTAGACAAGAGTCTGACGTCTCTGAACAAACCCGAGTTTTGAAGGGCCATCCCCATCTTAACTCGAGAATATTCCCAAGGTTCCTGCTGCAACTCGAGAAAAAAAACCATGAGACTTCTCCACACTGGGAGAAGAGGCTCGATTCCCATTCATCGATTGGAGAGTAATTTCGTGTTTCTCATCAAAAAGAAAGGAGCCTTGACTTCCTTGATGGAACCCCAGAGAATCCCTAAGAACAGGGACACAAGTATAGAGGGACCCAGACGTCACAACAGCAACATGAAAGCATTCCATGTACCCTCATATAAACTCGAGATGAGGCCTGAATTCCCTGCATTAGATCCAGAGCCATTCTGCCATTAACATCAAACACAAGTGGCTTGTCTTTCCTTAATCAACTCCGGAGATAACCCGGGAACACCGTCCCAACTCTAGAGGAACACCAAGTTTAGCACAGCAACTCGACGAAAGCTCGTGTACCACAAATCTAATCGAGAGTAGAGATGACTCCATGAGCTCGACTCACTCAATGAATGCCAACTTTCTACAGCACCTCAAGACGAGGAGTTTCTCAGCTATAGGAATGTAAGAGAGATCCTGAGTGTGCTGCCCCAAGTGGAATGGACACCGAGATGCCCTGACTCGAAATAAGGCCGGATTTACCTGCAGTGATTGGAATGCAGGATCGTCTTTAATTTCACAAGGTGAAGGGATGTCTGAATCCCCTGTGGAGACTTTAGAGAAAGCAGTAGTTCCCCGCCTCATCTCGACAGGAGGCCTCACATGCCTTTGAAAATTCGAAAGGAACTTGGAGTTCAATGCTTCCAAAGGAGACGATGCCTGAATCCCATTGAAAACTGATAGGAATCCCAATATCACTGTGGCACCTGGAAAAGGAACCTGGGTCCCAAGACTCAAATAAAGAGGGTTCCCTATTGCCCTGCCAAATCGCAAGGAGAATCCCAATGTGTTCCTGGCAACGACACATAACTCCTGTCATCACGGAATAATCACGAGTTTTGAGGGCCATTCACGTCCTAACTCGAGAATATACCTCAGATTCCCCCGCCGCAACTCGAGAAAAACCACGAGACTTCCTTCTCGCTGCCAGATGAGGCCTGATTCCCCTGCAGTGCATGCAGAGCAATTCTGTGTTCCCCTATCAAACATGAAAGCAGTCTGGACTTCCTGGATGGAACTTCGGAGAGTCCCCAAGAACACTGTCACAAGTCTATAGGTGCCCTGACGTCACCGCAGCAACACGTAAGTGATCCGTGTACACGAAATCAACCCAAGATGAGGCCCGATTGCGCTGCGCTGCATTTGCTCCAGAGCCATCCCACATTCCCCATTAAACACGACAAGGGACTTAACTTCCTTTAGGCAACTCCAGAGATTCCCCGAATTCAACAACCAATGTCTAGAGGAACACCAAGTTCAGCCCAGCAAATGGAGAAAAGCTAAGTGTAGTCCAAGTCATCTCAAGATGAGAACGGAATCCCTGGCACCGTCTCAAGAAGATTGAAGACATTCCACACAAGCACCTTAAGATGCGGCATCTCTCAGCCGTAGGTATGTGAGGGGGAATCTAAGTTTGCTTTCCCAAGAAGAACGGACACAGAGGTGCCCTGACACAAAATAAGGCCGGATTTCCTTCAGTGACTTGAATGCAGGTTCGTCTTTCATCTCACAAGATGAAGGGATATCTCAATCCCCTGTGGAGACCCTAGAGAAAGCCCTAGTTCGCCGCCTCATCTGGACGGGATGCCTCACATCCGTTTGACAATGCGCAAGGAACCCCGAGTTCAATGAGTTCAATGTTTCAAAAGGAGGCGATGCCTGAGTCTGCTTGAAGATTGACAGGAATTCCAATATCCATGTGACAACTGGAAATGGAATCTGGGTCTCCCGCCTCACCTCGAGAGGCGTCCCTAATGCCCTGCCAAACGTCGAGGAGAATATCGAGGTGTCCCAAGCAACTAGACAAGAGTCCTGATATCGCTGATAAAACCCGAGTTTTAAATTGCCCATCCCCATCTTAACTCGAGAGAATATTCCGAAGGTTCCTGCTGCAACTCGAAAAAGCCATGAAACTTTCTCCACGCTGTGAGAAGAGGCTCGATTCCCATTCATCGATTGGAGAGTAATTTCGTGTTTCTCGTCAAAAAGAAAGGAGCCTTGATTTCCTTGATGGAAAGCCAGAGAATCCCTAAAAACCGGGACACAAGTATAGAGGGACCCAGAAGTCACAACAGCAACATGAAAGCATTCCGTGGACCCTCATATCATCTCGAGATGAGGCCTGAATCCCCTGCATTAGATCCAGAGCCATTCTGCCATCAACATCAAGCACAAGTGGCTTGCCTTTCCTTAATCAACTTCGGAGATAACCCAGGAACACCGTCCCAACTCCAGAGGAACACCAAGTTTTAGCACACAACACGAGGAAAGCTCCGTGACCCACAAATAACCACGAGAGTAGAGATGACTCCATGGGCTCGACTCACATGAATGCCAACTTTCTATAGTACCTCAGACGAGGAGTTTCTTTCTCAGCTATAGGAATGTAAGAGAGATCCTGAGTGTGCTGTCCCAAGTGGAATGGACACCGAGATGCCCTGACTCGAAATAAGGCCGGATTTCCCTGCAGTGATTTGAATGCAGGATAGTCTTTAATTTCACAAGGTGAAGGGATGTCTGAATCCCCTGTGGAGACTTTAGAGAAAGCAGTAGTTCCCCGCCTCATCTCGACAGGAGGCCTCACATGCCTTTGAAAATTCGAAAGGAACTTGGATTTCAATGCTTCCAAAGAGACGATGCCTGCATCCCATTGAAAACTGATAGGAATCCCAATATCACTGTGGCACCTGGAAAAGGAACCAGTGTCCCAAGTCTCAAATAAAGAGGGGTCCCTATTGCCCTGCCAACCCTCAAGAAGAATCCCGATGTGTCCCTGGCAACGAGACATGACTCCTGACATCATGGAAAAAACACGGGTTTTGAAGTGCCATCCACGTCCTAACTCCACAATATATACCCAGGTTCCCCGCCGCAACACGAGCAAAACCACGAGACTTCCCCCTCGCTGCCAGATGAGGCCAGATTCCCCTGCAGTGCATGCAGAGCAATTCCGTGTTCCCCTTTCAAACAAGAAAGGTGTCTGCACTTCTTGGATGGAACTTCAGAGAGTCCCCAAGAACACTGTCACAAGTCTATAGGGGCCCTGAGGTCACCGCAGCAACAAGAAAGAGATTCGTGTACCTGAAATCATCTCAAGATGAGGCCTGATTGTGCTGCATTGGTTCCAGAGCCATCCCACATTTCCCATCAAACAAGACAAGGGACTTAACTTCCTTTAGGCAACTTCAGAGATTCCCCGAAATCAACAATCAAAGTTTAGAAGAACACCAATTTCAGCCCCGCAAATGGAGAAAAGCTAAGTGTACACCAAATCCTCTCAAGATGAGAGCGGAATCCCTGGCACCGTCTCAAGAGGAATGAAGACATTCCACAAGCACTTTAAGATGAGGCATCTCTCAGCAGTAGGTATGTGTGATGTGAGGGGGAATCTAAATTTTTGCTGCCTCAAGAAGAACGGACACCGAGGTGCCCTGACTCGAAATAAGGCCAGATTTCCCAGCAGTGACTTGAATGCAGGTTCGTCTTTCATCTCACAAGATGAAGGGATGACTGAATCCCCTGTGGAGACCCTAGAGAAAGCCCTAGTTCGCGCCTCATCTGGACGGGATGCCTCACATACCTTTGACAACGTGCAAGGAACCCCGAGTTCAATGAGCTCAATGTTTCAAAACGAGGCGATGCCTGAGTCTGCTTGAAGATTGACAGGAATTCCAATATCCCTGTAGCAACTGGAAAGGGAACATGGGTCTCACGCCACACTTCGAGAGGCGTCCCTAATGCCCTGCCAAGCGTCGAGGAGAATATCGAGGTGTCCCAAGCAACTAGACAAGAGTCCTGACGTCTCTGAACAAACCCGAGTTTTGAAGGGCCATCCCCATCTTAACTCGAGAATATTCCCAAGGTTCCTGCTGCAACTCGAGAAAAACCATGAGACTTCTCCACACTGGGAGAAGAGGCTCGATTCCCATTCATCGATTGGAGAGTAATTTCGTGTTTCTCATCAAAAAGAAAGGAGCCTTGACTTCCTTGATGGAACCCCAGAGAATCCCTAAGAACAGGGACACAAGTATAGAGAGGGACCCAGACGTCACAACAGCAACATGAAAGCATTCCATGTACCCTCATATAAACTCGAGATGAGGCCTGAATTCCCTGCATTAGATCCAGAGCCATTCTGCCATTAACATCAAACACAAGTGGCTTGTCTTTCCTTAATCAACTCCGGAGATAACCCGGGAACACCGTCCCAACTCTAGAGGAACACCAAGTTTAGCACAGCAACTCGACGAAAGCTCCGTGTACCACAAATCTAATCGAGAGTAGAGATGACTCCATGAGCTCGACTCACATGAATGCCAACTTTCTACAGCACCTCAAGACGAGGAGTTTCTCAGCTATAGGAATGTAAATGTAAGAGAGATCCTGAGTGTGCTGCCCCAAGTGGAATGGACACCGAGATGCCCTGACTCGAAATAAGGCCGGATTTACCTGCAGTGATTGGAATGCAGGATCGTCTTTAATTTCACAAGGTGAAGGGATGTCTGAATCCCCTGTGGAGACTTTAGAGAAAGCAGTAGTTCCCCGCCTCATCTCGACAGGAGGCCTCACATGCCTTTGAAAATTCGAAAGGAACTTGGAGTTCAATGCTTCCAAAGGAGACGATGCCTGAATCCCATTGAAAACTGATAGGAATCCCAATATCACTGTGGCACCTGGAAAAGGAACCTGGGTCCCAAGACTCAAATAAAGAGGGTTCCCTATTGCCCTGCCAAATCGCAAGGAGAATCCCAATGTGTTCCTGGCAACGACACATAACTCCTGTCATCACGGAATAATCACGAGTTTTGAAGGGCCATTCACGTCCTAACTCGAGAATATACCTCAGATTCCCGCCGCAACTCGAGAAAAACCACGAGACTTCCTTCTCGCTGCCAGATGAGGCCTGATTCCCCTGCAGTGCATGCAGAGCAATTCTGTGTTCCCCTATCAAACATGAAAGGAGTCTGGACTTCCTGGATGGAACTTCGGAGAGTCCCCAAGAACACTGTCACAAGTCTATAGGTGCCCTGACGTCACCGCAGCAACACGTAAGTGATCCGTGTACACGAAATCAACCCAAGATGAGGCCCGATTGCGCTGCATTTGCTCCAGAGCCATCCCACATTCCCCATTAAACACGACAAGGGACTTAACTTCCTTTAGGCAACTCCAGAGATTCCCCGAATTCAACAACCAATGTCTAGAGGAACACCAAGTTCAGCCCAGCAAATGGAGAAAAGCTAAGTGTAGTCCAAGTCATCTCAAGATGAGAACGGAATCCCTGGCACCGTCTCAAGAAGATTGAAGACATTCCACAAGCACCTTAAGATGCGGCATCTCTCAGCCGTAGGTATGTGAGGGGGAATCTAAGTTTGCTTTCCCAAGAAGAACGGACACAGAGGTGCCCTGACACAAAATATGGCCGGATTTCCTTCAGTGACTTGAATGCAGGTTCGTCTTTCATCTCACAAGATGAAGGGATATCTCAATCCCCTGTGGAGACCCTAGAGAAAGCCCTAGTTCGCCGCCTCATCTGGACGGGATGCCTCACATCCGTTTGACAATGCGCAAGGAACCCCGAGTTCAATGAGTTCAATGTTTCAAAAGGAGGCGATGCCTGAGTCTGCTTGAAGATTGACAGGAATTCCAATATCCATGTGACAACTGGAATCTGGGGAATCTGGGTCTCCCGCCTCACCTCGAGAGGCGTCCCTAATGCCCTGCCAAACGTCGAGGAGAATATCGAGGTGTCCCAAGCAACTAGACAAGAGTCCTGATATCGCAGATAAAACCCGAGTTTTAAATTGCCATCCCCATCTTAACTCGAGAATATTCCGAAGGTTCCTGCTGCAACTCGAAAAAGCCATGAAACTTTCTCCACGCTGTGTGAGAAGAGGCTCGATTCCCATTCATCGATTGGAGAGTAATTTCGTGTTTCTCGTCAAAAAGAAAGGAGCCTTGATTTCCTTGATGGAAAGCCAGAGAATCCCTAAAAACCGGGACACAAGTATAGAGGGACCCAGAAGTCACAACAGCAACATGAAAGCATTCCGTGGACCCTCATATCATCTCGAGATGAGGCCTGAATCCCCTGCATTAGATCCAGAGCCATTCTGCCATCAACATCAAGCACAAGTGGCTTGCCTTTCCTTAATCAACTTCGGAGATAACCCAGGAACACCGTCCCAACTCCAGAGGAACACCAAGTTTAGCACACAACACGAGGAAAGCTCCGTGACCCACAAATAACCACGAGAGTAGAGATGACTCCATGGGCTCGACTCACATGAATGCCAACTTTCTATAGTACCTCAAGAAGAGGAGTTTCTCAGCTATAGGAATGTAAGAGAGATCCTGAGTGTGCTGTCCCAAGTGGAATGGACAGATGCCCTGAGATGCCCTGACTCGAAATAAGGCCGGATTTCCCTGCAGTGATTTGAATGCAGGATAGTCTTTAATTTCACAAGTTGAAGGGATGTCTGAATCCCCTGTGGAGACTTTAGAGAAAGCAGTAGTTCCCCGCCTCATCTCGACAGGAGGCCTCACATGCCTTTGAAAATTCGAAAGGAACTTGGATTTCAATGCTTCCAAAGAGACGATGCCTGCATCCCATTGAAAACTGATAGGAATCCCAATATCACTGTGGCACCTGGAAAAGGAACCAGTGTCCCAAGTCTCAAATAAAGAGGGGTCCCTATTGCCCTGCCAACCCTCAAGAACAATCCCGATGTGTCCCTGGCAACGAGACATGACTCCTGACATCATGGAAAAAACACGGGTTTTGAAGTGCCATCCACGTCCTAACTCCACAATATACCCCAGGTTCCCGCCGCAACACGAGCAAAACCACGAGACTTCCCCCTCGCTGCCAGATGAGGCCAGATTCCCCTGCAGTGCATGCATGCAGAGCAATTCCGTGTTCCCCTTTCAAACAAGAAAGGTGTCTGCACTTCTGGATGGAACTTCAGAGAGTCCCCAAGAACACTGTCACAAGTCTATAGGGGCCCTGAGGTCACCGCAGCAACAAGAAAGAGATCCGTGTACCTGAAATCATCTCAAGATGAGGCCTGATTGTGCTGCATTGGTTCCAGAGCCATCCCACATTTTCCATCAAACAAGACAAGGGACTTAACTTCCTTTAGGCAACTTCAGAGATTCCCCGAAATCAACAATCAAAGTTTAGAAGAACACCAATTTCAGCCCCGCAAATGGAGAAAAGCTAAGTGTACACCAAATCCTCTCAAGATGAGAGCGGAATCCCTGGCACCGTCTCAAGAGGAATGAAGACATTCCACAAGCACTTTAAGATGAGGCATCTCTCAGCAGTAGGTATGTGAGGGGGAATCTAAATTTGCTGCCTCAAAAAGAACGGACACCGAGGTGCCCTGACTCGAAATAAGGCCAGATTTCCCAGCAGTGACTTGAATGCAGGTTCGTCTTTCATCTCACAAGATGAAGGGATGACTGAATCCCCTGTGGAGACCCTAGAGAAAGCCCTAGTTCGCCGCCTCATCTGGACGGGATGCCTCACATACCTTTGACAACGTGCAAGGAACCCCGAGTTCAATGAGCTCAATGTTTCAAAACGAGGCGATGCCTGAGTCTGCTTGAAGATTGACAGGAATTCCAATATCCCTGTAGCAACTGGAAAGGGAACATGGGTCTCACGCCACACTTCGAGAGGCGTCCCTAATGCCCTGCCAAGCGTCGAGGAGAATATCGAGGTGTCCCAAGCAACTAGACAAGAGTCCTGACGTCTCTGAACAAACCCGAGTTTTGAAGGGCCATCCCCATCTTAACTCGAGAATATTCCCAAGGTTCCTGCTGCAACTCGAGAAAAACCATGAGACTTCTCCACACTGGGAGAAGAGGCTCGATTCCCATTCATCGATTGGAGAGAGTAATTTCGTGTTTCTCATCAAAAAGAAAGGAGCCTTGACTTCCTTGATGGAACCCCAGAGAATCCCTAAGAACAGGGACACAAGTATAGAGGGACCCAGACGTCACAACAGCAACATGAAAGCATTCCATGTACCCTCATATAAACTCGAGATGAGGCCTGAATTCCCTGCATTAGATCCAGAGCCATTCTGCCATTAACATCAAACACAAGTGGCTTGTCTTTCCTTTAATCTCCGGAGATAACCCGGGAACACCGTCCCAACTCTAGAGGAACACCAAGTTTAGCACAGCAACTCGACGAAAGCTCCGTGTACCACAAATCTAATCGAGAGTAGAGATGACTCCATGAGCTCGACTCACATGAATGCCAACTTTCTACAGCACCTCAAGACGAGGAGTTTCTCAGCTATAGGAATGTAAGAGAGATCCTGAGTGTGCTGCCCCAAGTGGAATGGACACCGAGATGCCCTGACTCGAAATAAGGCCGGATTTTGCTGAGTGATTGGAATGCAGGATCGTCTTTAATTTCACAAGGTGAAGGGATGTCTGAATCCCCTGTGGAGACTTTAGAGAAAGCAGTAGTTCCCCGCCTCATCTCGACAGGAGGCCTCACATGCCTTTGAAAATTCGAAAGGAACTTGGAGTTCAATGCTTCCAAAGGAGACGATGCCTGAATCCCATTGAAAACTGATAGGAATCCCAATATCACTGTGGCACCTGGAAAAGGAACCTGGGTCCCAAGACTCAAATAAAGAGGGTTCCCTATTGCCCTGAAAATCGCAAGGAGAATCCCAATGTGTTCCTGGCAACGACACATAACTCCTGTCATCACGGAATAATCACGAGTTTTGAAGGGCCATTCACGTCCTAACTCGAGAATATACCTCAGATTCCCGCCGCAACTCGAGAAAAACCACGAGACTTCCTTCTCGCTGCCAGATGAGGCCTGATTCCCCTGCAGTGCATGCAGAGCAATTCTGTGTTCCCCCTATCAAACATCAAATGAAAGCAGTCTGGACTTCCTGGATGGAACTTCGGAGAGTCCCCAAGAACACTGTCACAAGTCTATAGGTGCCCTGACGTCACCGCAGCAACACGTAAGTGATCCGTGTACACGAAATCAACCCAAGATGAGGCCCGATTGCGCTGCATTTGCTCCAGAGCCATCCCACATTCCCCATTAAACACGACAAGGGACTTAACTTCCTTTAGGCAACTCCAGAGATTCCCCGAATTCAACAACCAATGTCTAGAGGAACACCAAGTTCAGCCCAGCAAATGGAGAAAAGCTAAGTGTAGTCCAAGTCATCTCAAGATGAGAACGGAATCCCTGGCACCGTCTCAAGAAGATTGAAGACATTCCACAAGCACCTTAAGATGCGGCATCTCTCAGCCGTAGGTATGTGAGGGGGAATCTAAGTTTGCTTTCCCAAGAAGAACGGACACAGAGGTGCCCTGACACAAAATATGGCCGGATTTCCTTCAGTGACTTGAATGCAGGTTCGTTCTTCTTTCATCTCACAAGATGAAGGGATATCTCAATCCCCTGTGGAGACCCTAGAGAAAGCCCTAGTTCGCCGCCTCATCTGGACGGGATGCCTCACATCCGTTTGACAATGCGCAAGGAACCCCGAGTTCAATGAGTTCAATGTTTCAAAAGGAGGCGATGCCTGAGTCTGCTTGAAGATTGACAGGAATTCCAATATCCATGTGACAACTGGAAATGGAATCTGGGTCTCCCGCCTCACCTCGAGAGGCGTCCCTAATGCCCTGCCAAACGTCGAGGAGAATATCGAGGTGTCCCAAGCAACTAGACAAGAGTCCTGATATCGCAGATAAAACGTTTTTTAAATTGCCATCCCCATCTTAACTCGAGAATATTCCGAAGGTTCCTGCTGCAACTCGAAAAAGCCATGAAACTTTCTCCACGCTGTGAGAAGAGGCTCGATTCCCATTCATCGATTGGAGAGTAATTTCGTGTTTCTCGTCAAAAAGAAAGGAGCCTTGATTTCCTTGATGGAAAGCCAGATCCCTAAAAATCCGGGAAAAACCGGGACACAAGTATAGAGGGACCCAGAAGTCACAACAGCAACATGAAAGCATTCCGTGGACCCCTCATATCATCTCGAGATGAGGCCTGAATCCCCTGCATTAGATCCAGAGCCATTCTGCCATCAACATCAAGCACAAGTGGCTTGCCTTTCCTTAATCAACTCCGGAGATAACCCAGGAACACCGTCCCAACTCCAGAGGAACACCAAGTTTAGCACACAACACGAGGAAAGCTCCGTGACCCACAAATAACAGATAACCACGAGAGTAGAGATGACTCCATGGGCTCGACTCACATGAATGCCAACTTTCTATAGTACCTCAAGAAGAGGAGTTTCTCAGCTATAGGAATGTAAGAGAGATCCTGAGTGTGCTGTCCCAAGTGGAATGGACACCGAGATGCCCTGACTCGAAATAAGGCCGGATTTCCCTGCAGTGATTTGAATGCAGGATAGTCTTTAATTTCACAAGGTGAAGGGATGTCTGAATCCCCTGTGGAGACTTTAGAGAAAGCAGTAGTTCCCCGCCTCATCTCGACAGGAGGCCTCACATGCCTTTGAAAATTCGAAAGGAACTTGGATTTCAATGCTTCCAAAGAGACGATGCCTGCATCCCATTGAAAACTGATAGGAATCCCAATATCACTGTGGCACCTGGAAAAGGAACCAGTGTCCCAAGTCTCAAATAAAGAGGGGTCCCTATTGCCCTGCCAACCCTCAAGAACAATCCCGATGTGTCCCTGGCAACGAGACATGACTCCTGACATCATGGAAAAAACACGGGTTTTGAAGTGCCATCCACGTCCTAACTCCACAATATACCCCAGGTTCCCGCCGCAACACGAGCAAAACCGCGAGACTTCCCCCTCGCTGCCAGATGAGGCCAGATTCCCCTGCAGTGCATGCAGAGCAATTCCGTGTTCCCCTTTCAAACAAGAAAGGTGTCTGCACTTCTTGGATTAACTTTCAGAGAGTCCCCAAGAACACTGTCACAAGTCTATAGGGGCCCTGAGGTCACCGCAGCAACAAGAAAGAGATTCGTGTACCTGAAATCATCTCAAGATGAGGCCTGATTGTGCTGCATTGGTTGCAGAGCCATCCCACATTTCCCATCAAACAAGACAAGGGACTTAACTTCCTTTAGGCAACTTCAGAGATTCCCCGAAATCAACAATCAAAGTTTAGAAGAACACCAATTTCAGCCCCGCAAATGGAGAAAAGCTAAGTGTACACCAAATCCTCTCAAGATGAGAGCGGAATCCCTGGCACCGTCTCAAGAGGAATGAAGACATTCCACAAGCACTTTAAGATGAGGCATCTCTCAGCAGTAGGTATGTGAGGGGGAATCTAAATTTGCTGCCTCAAGAAGAACGGACACCGAGGTGCCCTGACTCGAAATAAGGCCAGATTTCCCAGCAGTGACTTGAATGCAGGTTCGTCTTTCATCTCACAAGATGAAGGGATGACTGAATCCCCTGAATCCCCTGTGGAGACCCTAGAGAAAGCCCTAGTTCGCTGCCTCATCTGGACGGGATGCCTCACATACCTTTGACAACGTGCAAGGAACCCCGAGTTCAATGAGCTCAATGTTTCAAAACGAGGCGATGCCTGAGTCTGCTTGAAGATTGACAGGAATTCCAATATCCCTGTAGCAACTGGAAAGGGAACATGGGTCTCACGCCACACTTCGAGAGGCGTCCCTAATGCCCTGCCAAGCGTCGAGGAGAATATCGAGGTGTCCCAAGCAACTAGACAAGAGTCCTGACGTCTCTGAACAAACCCGAGTTTTGAAGGGCCATCCCCATCTTAACTCGAGAATATTCCCAGGTTCCTGCTGCAACTCGAGAAAAACCATGAGACTTCTCCACACTGGGAGAAGAGGCTCGATTCCCATTCATCGATTGGAGAGTAATTTCGTGTTTCTCATCAAAAAAAAGGAGCCTTGACTTCCCTTGACCCCCTTGATGGAACCCCAGAGAATCCCTAACAGGGACACAAGTATAGAGGGACACAAGTATAGAGGGACCCAGACGTCACAACAGCAACATGAAAGCATTCCATGTACCCTCATATAAACTCGAGATGAGGCCTGAATTCCCTGCATTAGATCCAGAGCCATTCTGCCATTAACATCAAACACAAGTGGCTTGTCTTTCCTTAATCAACTCCGGAGATAACCCGGGAACACCGTCCCAACTCTAGAGGAACACCAAGTTTAGCACAGCAACTCGACGAAAGCTCCGTGTACCACAAATCTAATCGAGAGTAGAGATGACTCCATGAGCTCGACTCACATGAATGCCAACTTTCTACAGCACCTCAAGACGAGAGTTTTTCTCAGCTATAGGAATGTAAGAGAGATCCTGAGTGTGCTGCCCCAAGTGGAATGGACACCGAGATGCCCTGACTCGAAATAAGGCCGGATTTACCTGCAGTGATTGGAATGCAGGATCGTCTTTAATTTCACAAGGTGAAGGGATGTCTGAATCCCCTGTGGAGAGACTTTAGAGAAAGCAGTAGTTCCCCCCTCCTCATCTCACACAGGAGGCCTCACATGCCTTTGAAAATTCGAAAGGAACTTGGAGTTCAATGCTTCCAAAGGAGACGATGCCTGAATCCCATTGAAAACTGATAGGAATCCCAATATCACTGTGGCACCTGGAAAAGGAACCTGGGTCCCAAGACTCAAATAAAGAGGGTTCCCTATTGCCCTGCCAAATCGCAAGGAGAATCCCAATGTGTTCCTGGCAACGACACATAACTCCTGTCATCACGGAATAATCACGAGTTTTGAAGGGCCATTCACGTCCTAACTCGAGAATATACCTCAGATTCCCGCCGCAACTCGAGAAAAACCACGAGACTTCCTTCTCGCTGCCAGATGAGGCCTGATTCCCCTGCAGTGCATGCAGAGCAATTCTGTGTTCCCCTATCAAACATGAAAGCAGTCTGGACTTCCTGGATGGAACTTCGGAGAGTCCCCAAGAACACTGTCACAATATAGGTGCCCTGACGTCACCGCAGCAACACGTAAGTGATCCGTGTACACGAAATCAACCCAAGATGAGGCCCGATTGCGCTGCATTTGCTCCAGAGCCATCCCACATTCCCCATTAAACACGACAAGGGACTTAACTTCCTTTAGGCAACTCCAGAGATTCCCCGAATTCAACAACCAATGTCTAGAGGAACACCAAGTTCAGCCCAGCAAATGGAGAAAAGCTAAGTGTAGTCCAAGTCATCTCAAGATGAGAACGGAATCCCTGGCACCGTCTCAAGAAGATTGAAGACATTCCACAAGCACCTTAAGATGCGGCATCTCTCAGCCGTAGGTATGTGAGGGGGAATCTAAGTTTGCTTTCCCAAGAAGAACGGACACAGAGGTGCCCTGACACAAAATATGGCGGATTTCCTTCAGTGACTTGAATGCAGGTTCGTCTTTCATCTCACAAGATGAAGGGATATCTCAATCCCCTGTGGAGACCCTAGAGAAAGCCTAGTAGTTCGCCGCCTCATCTGGACGGGATGCCTCACATCCGTTTGACAATGCGCAAGGAACCCCGAGTTCAATGAGTTCAATGTTTCAAAAGGAGGCGATGCCTGAGTCTGCTTGAAGATTGACAGGAATTCCAATATCCATGTGACAACTGGAAATGGAATCTGGGTCTCCCGCCTCACCTCGAGAGGCGTCCCTAATGCCCTGCCAAACGTCGAGGAGAATATCGAGGTGTCCCAAGCAACTAGACAAGAGTCCTGATATCGCTGATAAAACCCGAGTTTTTTTAAATTGCCATCCCCATCTTAACTCGAGAATATTCCGAAGGTTCCTGCTGCAACTCGAAAAAGCCATGAAACTTTCTCCACTGCTGTGAGAAGAGGCTCGATTCCCATTCATCGATTGGAGAGTAATTTCGTGTTTCTCGTCAAAAAGAAAGGAGCCTTGATTTCCTTGATGGAAAGCCAGAGAATCCCTAAAAACCGGGACACAAGTATAGAGGGACCCAGAAGTCACAACAGCAACATGAAAGCATTCCGTGGACCCTCATATCATCTCGAGATGAGGCCTGAATCCCCTGCATTAGATCCAGAGCCATTCTGCCATCAACATCAAGCACAAGTGGCTTGCCTTTCCTTAATCAACTTCCGGAGATAACCCAGGAACACCGTCCCAACTCCAGAGGAACACCAAGTTTTAGCACACAACACGAGGAAAGCTCCGTGACCCACAAATAACCACGAGAGTAGAGATGACTCCATGGGCTCGACTCACATGAATGCCAACTTTCTATAGTACCTCAAGAAGAGGAGTTTCTCAGCTATAGGAATGTAAGAGAGATCCTGAGTGTGCTGTCCCAAGTGGAATGGACACCGAGATGCCCTGACTCGAAATAAGGCCGGATTTCCCTGCAGTGATTTGAATGCAGGATAGTCTTTAATTTCACAAGGTGAAGGGATGTCTGAATCCCCTGTGGAGACTTTAGAGAAAGCAGTAGTAGTTCCCCCCCGCCTCATCTCGACAGGAGGCCTCACATGCCTTTGAAAATTCGAAAGGAACTTGGATTTCAATGCTTCCAAAGAGACGATGCCTGCATCCCATTGAAAACTGATAGGAATCCCAATATCACTGTGGCACCTGGAAAAGGAACCAGTGTCCCAAGTCTCAAATAAAGAGGGGTCCCTATTGCCCTGCCAACCTCAAGAACAATCCCGATGTGTCCCTGGCAACGAGACATGACTCCTGACATCACGGAAAAAACACGGGTTTTGAAGTGCCATCCACGTCCTAACTCCACAATATAGCCCAGGTTCCCGCCGCAACACGAGCAAAACCGCGAGACTTCCCCCTCGCTGCCAGATGAGGCCAGATTCCCCTGCAGTGCATGCAGAGCAATTCCGTGTTCCCCTTTCAAACAAGAAAGGTGTCTGCACTTCTTGGATGGAACTTCAGAGAGTCCCCAAGAACACTGTCACAAGTCTATAGGGGCCCTGAGGTCACCGCAGCAACAAGAAAGAGATTCGTGTACCTGAAATCATCTCAAGATGAGGCCTGATTGTGCTGCATTGGTTCCAGAGCCATCCCACATTTCCCATCAAACAAGACAAGGGACTTAACTTCCTTTAGGCAACTTCAGAGATTCCCCGAAATCAACAATCAAAGTTTAGAAGAACACCAATTTCAGCCCCGCAAATGGAGAAAAGCTAAGTGTACACCAAATCCTCTCAAGATGAGAGCGGAATCCCTGGCACCGTCTCAAGAGGAATGAAGACATTCCACAAGCACTTTAAGATGAGGCATCTCTCAGCAGTAGGTATGTGAGGGGGAATCTAAATTTGCTGCCTCAAAAAGAACGGACACCGAGGTGCCCTGACTCGAAATAAGGCCAGATTTCCCAGCAGTGACTTGAATGCAGGTTCGTCTTTCATCTCACAAGATGAAGGGATGACTGAATCCCCTGTGGAGACCCTAGAGAAAGCCCTAGTTTGCGCTGCCTCATCTGGACTGGACGGGATGCCTCACATACCTTTGACAACGTGCAAGGAACCCCGAGTTCAATGAGCTCAATGTTTCAAAACGAGGCGATGCCTGAGTCTGCTTGAAGATTGACAGGAATTCCAATATCCCTGTAGCAACTGGAAAGGGAACATGGGTCTCACGCCACACTTCGAGAGGCGTCCCTAATGCCCTGCCAAGCGTCGAGGAGAATATCGAGGTGTCCCAAGCAACTAGACAAGAGTCCTGACGTCTCTGAACAAACCCGAGTTTTGAAGGGCCATCCCCATCTTAACTCGAGAATATTCCCAAGGTTCCTGCTGCAACTCGAGAAAAACCATGAGACTTCTCCACACTGGGAGAAGAGGCTCGATTCCCATTCATCGATTGGAGAGTAATTTCGTGTTTCTCATCAAAAAGAAAGGAGCCTTGACTTCCTTGATGGAACCCCAGAGAATCCCTAAGAACAGGGACACAAGTATAGAGGGACCCAGACGTCACAACAGCAACATGAAAGCATTATGTGTACCCTCATATAAACTCGAGATGAGGCCTGAATTCCCTGCATTAGATCCAGAGCCATTCTGCCATTAACATCAAACACAAGTGGCTTGTCTTTCCTTAATCAACTCCGGAGATAACCCGGGAACACCGTCCCAACTCTAGAGGAACACCAAGTTTAGCACAGCAACTCGACGAAAGCTCCGTGTACCACAAATCTAATCGAGAGTAGAGATGACTCCATGAGCTCGACTCACATGAATGCCAACTTTCTACAGCACCTCAAGACGAGGAGTTTCTCAGCTATAGGAATGTAAGAGAGATCCTGAGTGTGCTGCCCCAAGTGGAATGGACACCGAGATGCCCTGACTCGAAATAAGGCCGGATTTACCTGCAGTGATTGGAATGCAGGATCGTCTTTAATTTCACAAGGTGAAGGGATGTCTGAATCCCCTGTGGAGACTTTAGAGAAAGCAGTAGTTCCCCGCCTCATCTCGACAGGAGGCCTCACATGCCTTTGAAATTCGAAAAGGAACTTGGAGTTCAATGCTTCCAAAGGAGACGATGCCTGAATCCCATTGAAAACTGATAGGAATCCCAATATCACTGTGGCACCTGGAAAAGGAACCTGGGTCCCAAGACTCAAATAAAGAGGGTTCCCTATTGCCCTGCCAAATCGCAAGGAGAATCCCAATGTGTTCCTGGCAACGACACATAACTCCTGTCATCACGGAATAATCACGAGTTTTGAAGGGCCATTCACGTCCTAACTCGAGAATATACCTCAGATTCCCGCCGCAACTCGAGAGAAAAAAAAACCACGAGACTTCCTTCTCGCTGCCAGATGAGGCCTGATTCCCCTGCAGTGCATGCAGAGCAATTCTGTGTTCCCCTATCAAACATGAAAGCAGTCTGGACTTCCTGGATGGAACTTCGGAGAGTCCCCAAGAACACTGTCACAAGTCTATAGGTGCCCTGACGTCACCGCAGCAACACGTAAGTGATCCGTGTACACGAAATCAACCCAAGATGAGGCCCGATTGCGCTGCATTTGCTCCAGAGCCATCCCACATTCCCCATTAAACACGACAAGGGACTTAACTTCCTTTAGGCAACTCCAGAGATTCCCCGAATTCAACAACCAATGTCTAGAGGAACACCAAGTTCAGCCCAGCAAATGGAGAAAAGCTAAGTGTAGTCCAAGTCATCTCAAGATGAGAACGGAATCCCTGGCACCGTCTCAAGAAGATTGAAGACATTCCACAAGCACCTTAAGATGCGGCATCTCTCTCGTAGTATAGGTGAGGGGGAATCTAAGTTTGCTTTCCCAAGAAGAACGGACACAGAGGTGCCCTGACAAAAAATATGGGATTTCCTTCAGTGACTTGAATGCAGGTTCGTCTTTCATCTCACAAGATGAAGGGATATCTCAATCCCCTGTGGAGACCCTAGAGAAAGCCCTAGTTCGCCGCCTCATCTGGACGGGATGCCTCACATCCGTTTGACAATGCGCAAGGAACCCCGAGTTCAATGAGTTCAATGTTTCAAAAGGAGGCGATGCCTGAGTCTGCTTGAAGATTGACAGGAATTCCAATATCCATGTGACAACTGGAAATGGAATCTGGGTCTCTCCCGCCTCACCTCGAGAGGCGTCCCTAATGCCCTGCCAAACGTCGAGGAGAATATCGAGGTGTCCCAAGCAACTAGACAAGAGTCCTGATATCGCAGATAAAACCCGAGTTTTAAATTGCCATCCCCATCTTAACTCGAGAATATTCCGAAGGTTCCTGCTGCAACTCGAAAAAGCCATGAAACTTTCTCCACGCTGTGAGAAGAGGCTCGATTCCCATTCATCGATTGGAGAGTAATTTCGTGTTTCTCGTCAAAAAGAAAGGAGCCTTGATTTCCTTGATGGAAAGCCAGAGAATCCCTAAAAACCGGGACACAAGTATAGAGGGACCCAGAAGTCACAACAGCAACATGAAAGCATTCCGTGGACCCTCATATCATCTCGAGATGAGGCCTGATCCCCCCTGCATTAGATCCAGAGCCATTCTGCCATCAACATCAAGCACAAGTGGCTTGCCTTTCCTTAATCAACTTCGGAGATAACCCAGGAACACCGTCCCAACTCCAGAGGAACACCAAGTTTAGCACACAACACGAGGAAAGCTCCGTGACCCACAAATAACCACGAGAGTAGAGATGACTCCATGGGCTCGACTCACATGAATGCCAACTTTCTATAGTACCTCAAGAAGAGGAGTTTCTCAGCTATAGGAATGTAAGAGAGATCCTGAGTGTGCTGTCCCAAGTGGAATGGACACCGAGATGCCCTGACTCGAAATAAGGCCGGATTTCCCTGCAGTGATTTGAATGCAGGATAGTCTTTAATTTCACAGGTGAAGGGATGTCTGAATCCCCTGTGGAGACTTTAGAGAAAGCAGTAGTTCCCCGCCTCATCTCGACAGGAGGCCTCACATGCCTTTGAAAATTCGAAAGGAACTTGGATTTCAATGCTTCCAAAGAGACGATGCCTGCATCCCATTGAAAACTGATAGGAATCCCAATATCACTGTGGCACCTGGAAAAGGAACCAGTGTCCCAAGTCTCAAATAAAGAGGGGTCCCTATTGCCCTGCCAACCCTCAAGAACAATCCCGATGTGTCCCTGGCAACGAGACATGACTCCTGACATCACGGAAAAAACACGGGTTTTGAAGTGCCATCCACGTCCTAACTCCACAATATAGCCCAGGTTCCCGCCGCAACACGAGCAAAACCGCGAGACTTCCCCCTCGCTGCCAGATGAGGCCAGATTCCCCTGCAGTGCATGCAGAGCAATTCCGTGTTCCCCTTTCAAACAAGAAAGGTGTCTGCACTTCTTCCTGGATGGAACTTCAGAGAGTCCCCAAGAACACTGTCACAAGTCTATAGGGGCCCTGAGGTCACCGCAGCAACAAGAAAGAGATCGTGTACCTGAAATCATCTCAAGATGAGGCCTGATTGTGCTGCATTGGTTCCAGAGCCATCCATTTCCCACATTTCCCATCAAACAAGACAAGGGACTTAACTTCCTTTAGGCAACTCCAGAGATTCCCCGAAATCAACAATCAAAGTTTAGAAGAACACCAATTTCAGCCCCGCAAATGGAGAAAAGCTAAGTGTACACCAAATCCTCTCAAGATGAGAGCGGAATCCCTGGCACCGTCTCAAGAGGAATGAAGACATTCCACAAGCACTTTAAGATGAGGCATCTCTCAGCAGTAGGTATGTGAGGGGGAATCTAAATTTTGCTGCCTCAAGAAGAACGGACACCGAGGTGCCCTGACTCGAAATAAGGCCAGATTTCCCAGCAGTGACTTGAATGCAGGTTCGTCTTTCATCTCACAAGATGAAGGGATGACTGAATCCCCTGTGGAGACCCTAGAGAAAGCCCTAGTTTGCGCTGCCTCATCTGGACGGGATGCCTCACATACCTTTGACAACGTGCAAGGAACCCCGAGTTCAATGAGCTCAATGTTTCAAAACGAGGCGCCTGAGTCTGCTTGAAGATTGACAGGAATTCCAATATCCCTGTAGCAACTGGAAAGGGAACATGGGGGTCTCACGCCACACTTCGAGAGGCGTCCCTAATGCCCTGCCAAGCGTCGAGGAGAATATCGAGGTGTCCCAAGCAACTAGACAAGAGTCCTGACGTCTCTGAACAAACCCGAGTTTTGAAGGGCCATCCCCATCTTAACTCGAGAATATTCCCAAGGTTCCTGCTGCAACTCGAGAAAAACCATGAGACTTCTCCACACTGGGAGAAGAGGCTCGATTCCCATTCATCGATTGGAGAGTAATTTCGTGTTTCTCATCAAAAAGAAAGGAGCCTTGACTTCCTTGATGGAACCCCAGAGAATCCCTAAGAACAGGGACACAAGTATAGAGGGACCCAGACGTCACAACAGCAACATGAAAGCATTCCATGTACCCTCATATAAACTCGAGATGAGGCCTGAATTCCCTGCATTAGATCCAGAGCCATTCTGCCATAACATCAAACACAAGTGGCTTGTCTTTCCTTAATCAACTCCGGAGATAACCCGGGAACACCGTCCCAACTCTAGAGGAACACCAAGTTTAGCACAGCAACTCGACGAAAGCTCCGTGTACCACAAATCTAATCGAGAGTAGAGATGACTCCATGAGCTCGACTCACATGAATGCCAACTTTCTACAGCACCTCAAGACGAGGAGTTTCTCAGCTATAGGAATGTAAAGAGAGATCCTGAGTGTGCTGCCCCAAGTGGAATGGACACCGAGATGCCCTGACTCGAAATAAGGCCGGATTTACCTGCAGTGATTGGAATGCAGGATCGTCTTTAATTTCACAAGGTGAAGGGATGTCTGAATCCCCTGTGGAGACTTTAGAGAAAGCAGTAGTTCCCCGCCTCATCTCGACAGGAGGCCTCACATGCCTTTGAAAATTCGAAAGGAACTTGGAGTTCAATGCTTCCAAAGGAGACGATGCCTGAATCCCATTGAAAACTGATAGAATCCCAATATCACTGTGGCACCTGGAAAAGGAACCTGGGTCCCAAGACTCAAATAAAGAGGGTTCCCTATTGCCCTGCCAAATCGCAAGGAGAATCCCAATGTGTTCCTGGCAACGACACATAACTCCTGTCATCACGGAATAATCACGAGTTTTGAAGGGCCATTCACGTCCTAACTCGAGAATATACCTCAGATTCCCGCCGCAACTCGAGAAAAACCACGAGACTTCCTTCTCGCTGCCAGATGAGGCCTGATTCCCCTGCAGTGCATGCAGAGCAATTCTGTGTTCCCCTATCAAACATGAAAGCAGTCTGGACTTCCTGGATGGAACTTCGGAGAGTCCCCAAGAACACTGTCACAAGTCTATAGGTGCCCTGACGTCACCGCAGCAACACGTAAGTGATCCGTGTACACGAAATCAACCCAAGATGAGGCCCGATTGCGCTGCATTTGCTCCAGAGCCATCCCACATTCCCCATAAACAACACGACAAGGGACTTTAACTTCCTTTAGGCAACTCCAGAGATTCCCCGAATTCAACAACCAATGTCTAGAGGAACACCAAGTTCAGCCCAGCAAATGGAGAAAAGCTAAGTGTAGTCCAAGTCATCTCAAGATGAGAACGGAATCCCTGGCACCGTCTCAAGAAGATTGAAGACATTCCACAAGCACCTTAAGATGCGGCATCTCTCAGCCGTAGGTATGTGAGGGGGAATCTAAGTTTGCTTTCCCAAGAAGAACGGACACAGAGGTGCCCTGACACAAAATATGGCCGGATTTCCTTCAGTGACTTGAATGCAGGTTCGTCTTTCATCTCACAAGATGAAGGGATATCTCAATCCCCTGTGGAGACCCTAGAGAAAGCCCTAGTTCGCCGCCTCATCTGGACGGGATGCCTCACATCCGTTTGACAATGCGCAAGGAACCCCGAGTTCAATGAGTTCAATGTTTCAAAAGGAGGCGATGCCTGAGTCTGCTTGAAGATTGACAGGAATTCCAATATCCATGTGACAACTGGAAATGGAATCTGGGTCTCCCGCCTCACCTCGAGAGGCGTCCCTAATGCCCTGCCAAACGTCGAGGAGAATATCGAGGTGTCCCAAGCAACTAGACAAGAGTCCTGATATCGCTGATAAAACCCGAGTTTTAAATTGCCATCCCCATCTTAACTCGAGAATATTCCGAAGGTTCCTGCTGCAACTCGAAAAAGCCATGAAACTTTCTCCACGCTGTGAGAAGAGGCTCGATTCCCATTCATCGATTGGAGAGTAATTTCGTGTTTCTCGTCAAAAAGAAAGGAGCCTTGATTTCCTTGATGGAAAGCCAGAGAATCCCTAAAAACCGGGACACAAGTATAGAGGGACCCAGAAGTCACAACAGCAACATGAAAGCATTCCGTGGACCCTCATATCATCTCGAGATGAGGCCTGAATCCCCTGCATTAGATCCAGAGCCATTCTGCCATCAACATCAAGCACAAGTGGCTTGCCTTTCCTTAATCAAACTTCGGAGATAACCCAGGGAACACCGTCCCAACTCCAGAGGAACACCAAGTTTAGCACACAACACGAGGAAAGCTCCGTGACCCACAAATAACCACGAGAGTAGAGATGACTCCATGGGCTCGACTCACATGAATGCCAACTTTCTATAGTACCTCAAGAGAGGAGTTTCTCAGCTATAGGAATGTAAGAGAGATCCTGAGTGTGCTGTCCCAAGTGGAATGGACACCGAGATGCCCTGACTCGAAATAAGGCCGGATTTCCCTGCAGTGATTTGAATGCAGGATAGTCTTTAATTTCACAAGGTGAAGGGATGTCTGAATCCCCTGTGGAGACTTTAGAGAAAGCAGTAGTTCCCCGCCTCATCTCGACAGGAGGCCTCACATGCCTTTGAAAATTCGAAAGGAACTTGGATTTCAATGCTTCCAAAGAGACGATGCCTGCATCCCATTGAAAACTGATAGGAATCCCAATATCACTGTGGCACCTGGAAAAGGAACCCAGTGTCCCAAGTCTCAAATAAAGAGGGGTCCCTATTGCCCTGCCAACCCTCAAGAACAATCCCGATGTGTCCCTGGCAACGAGACATGACTCCTGACATCATGGAAAAAACACGGGTTTTGAAGTGCCATCCACGTCCTAACTCCACAATATAGCCCAGGTTCCCGCCGCAACACGAGCAAAACCGCGAGACTTCCCCCTCGCTGCCAGATGAGGCCAGATTCCCCTGCAGTGCATGCAGAGCAATTCCGTGTTCCCCTTTCAAACAAGAAAGGTGTCTGCACTTCTTGGATGGAACTTCAGAGAGTCCCCAAGAACACTGTCACAAGTCTATAGGGGCCCTGAGGTAACCGCAGCAACAAGAAAGAGATTCGTGTACCTGAAATCATCTCAAGATGAGGCCTGATTGTGCTGCATTGGTTGCAGAGCCATCCCACATTTCCCATCAAACAAGACAAGGGACTTAACTTCCTTTAGGCAACTTCAGAGATTCCCCGAAATCAACAATCAAAGTTTAGAAGAACACCAATTTCAGCCCCGCAAATGGAGAAAAGCTAAGTGTACACCAAATCCTCTCAAGATGAGAGCGGAATCCCTGGCACCGTCTCAAGAGGAATGAAGACATTCCACAAGCACTTTAAGATGAGGCATCTCTCAGCAGTAGGTATGTGAGGGGGAATCTAAATTTGCTGCCTCAAGAAGAACGGACACCGAGGTGCCCTGACTCGAAATAAGGCCAGATTTCCCAGCAGTGACTTGAATGCAGGTTCGTCTTTCATCTCACAAGATGAAGGGATGACTGAATCCCCTGTGGAGACCCTAGAGAAAGCCCTAGTTCGCTGCCTCATCTGGACGGGATGCCTCACATACCTTTGACAACGTGCAAGGAACCCCGAGTTCAATGAGCTCAATGTTTCAAAACGAGGCGATGCCTGAGTCTGCTTGAAGATTGACAGGAATTCCAATATCCCTGTAGCAACTGGAAAGGGAACATGGGTCTCACGCGCCACACTTCGAGAGGCGTCCCTAATGCCCTGCCAAGCGTCGAGGAGAATATCGAGGTGTCCCAAGCAACTAGACAAGAGTCCTGACGTCTCTGAACAAACCCGAGTTTTGAAGGGCCATCCCCATCTTAACTCGAGAATATTCCCAAGGTTCCTGCTGCAACTGGAGAAAAACCATGAGACTTCTCCACACTGGGAGAAGAGGCTCGATTCCCATTCATCGATTGGAGAGTAATTTCGTGTTTCTCATCAAAAAGAAAGGAGCCTTGACTTCCTTGATGGAACCCCAGAGAATCCCTAAGAACAGGGACACAAGTATAGAGGGACCCAGACGTCACAACAGCAACATGAAAGCATTCCATGTACCCTCATATAAACTCGAGATGAGGCCTGAATTCCCTGCATTAGATCCAGAGCCATTCTGCCATTAACATCAAACACAAGTGGCTTGTCTTTCCTTAATCAACTCCGGAGATAACCCGGGAACACCGTCCCAACTCTAGAGAGGAACACCAAGTTTAGCACAGCAACTCGACGAAAGCTCCGTGTACCACAAATCTAATCGAGAGTAGAGATGACTCCATGAGCTCGACTCACATGAATGCCAACTTTCTACAGCACCTCAAGACGAGGAGTTTCTCAGCTATAGGAATGTAAGAGAGATCCTGAGTGTGCTGCCCCAAGTGGAATGGACACCGAGATGCCCTGACTCGAAATAAGGCCGGATTTACCTGCAGTGATTGGAATGCAGGATCGTCTTTAATTTCACAAGGTGAAGGGATGTCTGAATCCCCTGTGGAGACTTTAGAGAAAGCAGTAGTTCCCCCCGCCTCATCTCGACAGGAGGCCTCACATGCCTTTGAAAATTCGAAAGGAACTTGGAGTTCAATGCTTCCAAAGGAGACGATGCCTGAATCCCATTGAAAACTGATAGGAATCCCAATATCACTGTGGCACCTGGAAAAGGAACCTGGGTCCCAAGACTCAAATAAAGAGGGAGGGTTCCCTATTGCCCTGCCCTGCAAATCGCAAGGAGAATCCCAATGTGTTCCTGGCAACGACACATAACTCCTGTCATCACGGAATAATCACGAGTTTTGAAGGGCCATTCACGTCCTAACTCGAGAATATACCTCAGATTCCCGCCGCAACTCGAGAAAAACCACGAGACTTCCTTCTCGCTGCCAGATGAGGCCTGATTCCCCTGCAGTGCATGCAGAGCAATTCTGTGTTCCCCTATCAAACATGAAAGCAGTCTGGACTTCCTGGATGGAACTTCGGAGAGTCCCCAAGAACACTGTCACAAGTCTATAGGTGCCCTGACGTCACCGCAGCAACACGTAAGTGATCCGTGTACACGAAATCAACCCAAGATGAGGCCCGATTGCGCTGCATTTGCTCCAGAGCCATCCCACATTCCCCATTAAACACGACAAGGGACTTAACTTCCTTTAGGCAACTCCAGAGATTCCCCGAATTCAACAACCAATGTCTAGAGGAACACCAAGTTCAGCCCAGCAAATGGAGAAAAGCTAAGTGTAGTCCAAGTCATCTCAAGATGAGAACGGAATCCCTGGCACCGTCTCAAGAAGATTGAAGACATTCCACAAGCACCTTAAGATGCGGCATCTCTCAGCCGTAGGTATGTGAGGGGGAATCTAAGTTTGCTTTCCCAAGAAGAACGGACACAGAGGTGCCCTGACACAAAATATGGCCGGATTTCCTTCAGTGACTTGAATGCAGGTTCGTCTTTCATCTCACAAGATGAAGGGATATCTCAATCCCCTGTGGAGACCCTAGAGAAAGCCCTAGTTCGCCGCCTCATCTGGACGGGATGCCTCACATCCGTTTGACAATGCGCAAGGAACCCCGAGTTCAATGAGTTCAATGTTTCAAAAGGAGGCGATGCCTGAGTCTGCTTGAAGATTGACAGGAATTCCAATATCCATGTGACAACTGGAAATGGAATCTGGGTCTCCCGCCTCACCTCGAGAGGCGTCCCTAATGCCCCGCCAAACGTCGAGGAGAATATCGAGGTGTCCCAAGCAACTAGACAAGAGTCCTGATATCGCAGATAAAACCCGAGTTTTAAATTGCCATCCCCATCTTAACTCGAGAATATTCCGAAGGTTCCTGCTGCAACTCGAAAAAGCCATGAAACTTTCTCCACGCTGTGAGAAGAGGCTCGATTCCCATTCATCGATTGGAGAGTAATTTTCGTGTTTCTCGTCAAAAAGAAAGGAGCCTTGATTTCCTTGATGGAAAGCCAGAGAATCCCTAAAAACCGGGACACAAGTATAGAGGGACCCAGAAGTCACAACAGCAACATGAAAGCATTCCGTGGACCCTCATATCATCTCGAGATGAGGCCTGAATCCCCTGCATTAGATCCAGAGCCATTCTGCCATCAACATCAAGCACAAGTGGCTTGCCTTTCCTTAATCAACTTCGGAGATAACCCAGGAACACCGTCCCAACTCCAGAGGAACACCAAGTTTAGCACACAACACGAGAAAGCTCCGTGACCCACAAATAACCACGAGAGTAGAGATGACTCCATGGGCTCGACTCACATGAATGCCAACTTTCTATAGTACCTCAAGAAGAGGAGTTTCTCAGCTATAGGAATGTAAGAGAGATCCTGAGTGTGCTGTCCCAAGTGGAATGGACACCGAGATGCCCTGACTCGAAATAAGGCCGGATTTCCCTGCAGTGATTTGAATGCAGGATAGTCTTTAATTTCACAAGTTGAAGGGATGTCTGAATCCCCTGTGGAGACTTTAGAGAAAGCAGTAGTTCCCCGCCTCATCTCGACAGGAGGCCTCACATGCCTTTGAAAATTCGAAAGGAACTTGGATTTCAATGCTTCCAAAGAGACGATGCCTGCATCCCATTGAAAACTGATAGGAATCCCAATATCACTGTGGCACCTGGAAAAGGAACCAGTGTCCCAAGTCTCAAATAAAGAGGGGTCCCTATTGCCCTGCCAACCCTCAAGAACAATCCCGATGTGTGCCCTGGCAACGAGACATGACTCCTGACATCATGGAAAAAAACACGGGTTTTGAAGTGCCATCCACGTCCTAACTCCACAATATAGCCCAGGTTCCCGCCGCAACACGAGCAAAACCCGCGAGACTTCCCCCTCGCTGCCAGATGAGGCCAGATTCCCCTGCAGTGCATGCAGAGCAATTCCGTGTTCCCCTTTCAAACAAGAAAGGTGTCTGCACTTCTTGGATGGAACTTCAGAGAGTCCCCAAGAACACTGTGTCTCAAGTCTATAGGGGCCCTGAGGTCACCGCAGCAACAAGAAAGAGATTCGTGTACCTGAAATCATCTCAAGATGAGGCCTGATTGTGCTGCATTGGTTGCAGAGCCATCCCACATTTCCCATCAAACAAGACAAGGGACTTAACTTCCTTTAGGCAACTTCAGAGATTCCCCGAAATCAACAATCAAAGTTTAGAAGAACACCAATTTCAGCCCCGCAAATGGAGAAAAGCTAAGTGTACACCAAATCCTCTCAAGATGAGAGCGGAATCCCTGGCACCGTCTCAAGAGGAATGAAGACATTCCACAAGCACTTTAAGATGAGGCATCTCTCAGCAGTAGGTATGTGAGGGGGAATCTAAATTTGCTGCCTCAAAAAGAACGGACACCGAGGTGCCCTGACTCGAAATAAGGCCAGATTTCCCAGCAGTGACTTGAATGCAGGTTCGTCTTTCATCTCACAAGATGAAGGGATGACTGAATCCCCTGTGGAGACCCTAGAGAAAGCCCTAGTTCGCTGCCTCATCTGGACGGGATGCCTCACATACCTTTGACAACGTGCAAGGAACCCCGAGTTCAATGAGCTCAATGTTTCAAAACGAGGCGATGCCTGAGTCTGCTTGAAGATTGACAGGAATTCCAATATCCCTGTAGCAACTGGAAAGGGAACATGGGTCTCACGCCACACTTCGAGAGGCGTCCCTAATGCCCTGCCAAGCGTCGAGGAGAATATCGAGGTGTCCCAAGCAACAACTAGACAAGAGTCCTGACGTCTCTGAACAAACCCGAGTTTTGAAGGGCCATCCCCATCTTAACTCGAGAATATTCCCAAGGTTCCTGCTGCAACTCGAGAAAAACCATGAGACTTCTCCACACTGGGAGAAGAGGCTCGATTCCCATTCATCGATTGGAGAGTAATTTCGTGTTTCTCATCAAAAAGAAAGGAGCCTTGACTTCCTTGATGGAACCCCAGAGAATCCCTAAGAACAGGGACACAAGTATAGAGGGACCCAGACGTCACAACAGCAACATGAAAGCATTCCATGTACCCTCATATAAACTCGAGATGAGGCCTGAATTCCCTGCATTAGATCCAGAGCCATTCTGCCATTAACATCAAACACAAGTGGCTTGTCTTTCCTTAATCAACTCCGGAGATAACCCGGGAACACCGTCCCAACTCTAGAGGAACACCAAGTTTAGCACAGCAACTCGACGAAAGCTCCGTGTACCACAAATCTAATAGAGTAGAGATGACTCCATGAGCTCGACTCACATGAATGCCAACTTTCTACAGCACCTCAAGACGAGGAGTTTCTCAGCTATAGGAATGTAAGAGAGATCCTGAGTGTGCTGCCCCAAGTGGAATGGACACCGAGATGCCCTGACTCGAAATAAGGCCGGATTTACCTGCAGTGATTGGAATGCAGGATCGTCTTTAATTTCACAAGGTGAAGGGATGTCTGAATCCCCTGTGGAGACTTTAGAGAAAGCAGTAGTTCCCCGCCTCATCTCGACAGGAGGCCTCACATGCCTTTGAAAATTCGAAAGGAACTTGGAGTTCAATGCTTCCAAAGGAGACGATGCCTGAATCCCATTGAAAACTGATAGGAATCCCAATATCACTGTGGCACCTGGAAAAGGAACCTGGGTCCCAAGACTCAAATAAAGAGGGTTCCCTATTGCCCTGCCAAATCGCAAGGAGAATCCCAATGTGTTCCTGGCAACGACACATAACTCCTGTCATCACGGATAAATAATCACGAGTTTTGAAGGGCCATTCACGTCCTAACTCGAGAATATACCTCAGATTCCCGCCGCAACTCGAGAAAAACCACGAGACTTCCTTCTCGCTGCCAGATGAGGCCTGATTTCCCCTGCAGTGCATGCAGAGCAATTCTGTGTTCCCCTATCAAACATGAAAGCAGTCTGGACTTCCTGGATGGAACTTCGGAGAGTCCCCAAGAACACTGTCACAAGTCTATAGGTGCCCTGACGTCACCGCAGCAACACGTAAGTGATCCGTGTACACGAAATCAACCCAAGATGAGGCCCGATTGCGCTGCATTTGCTCCAGAGCCATCCCACATTCCCCATTAAACACGACAAGGGACTTAACTTCCTTTAGGCAACTCCAGAGATTCCCCGAATTCAACAACCAATGTCTAGAGGAACACCAAGTTCAGCCCAGCAAATGGAGAAAAGCTAAGTGTAGTCCAAGTCATCTCAAGATGAGAACGGAATCCCTGGCACCGTCTCAAGAAGATTGAAGACATTCCACAAGCACCTTAAGATGCGGCATCTCTCAGCCGTAGGTATGTGAGGGGGAATCTAAGTTTGCTTTCCCAAGAAGAACGGACACAGAGGTGCCCTGACACAAAATATGGCCGGATTTCCTTCAGTGACTTGAATGCAGGTTCGTCTTTCATCTCACAAGATGAAGGGATATCTCAATCCCCTGTGGAGACCCTAGAGAAAGCCCTAGTTCGCCGCCTCATCTGGACGGGATGCCTCACATCCGTTTGACAATGCGCAAGGAACCCCGAGTTCAATGAGTTCAATGTTTCAAAAGGAGGCGATGCCTGAGTCTGCTTGAAGATTGACAGGAATTCCAATATCCATGTGACAACTGGAAATGGAATCTGGGTCTCCCGCCTCACCTCGAGAGGCGTCCCTAATGCCCTGCCAAACGTCGAGGAGAATATCGAGGTGTCCCAAGCAACTAGACAAGAGTCCTGATATCGCAGATAAAACCCGAGTTTTTTTAAATTGCCATCCCCATCTTAACTCGAGAATATTCCGAAGGTTCCTGCTGCAACTCGAAAAAGCCATGAAACTTTCTCCACGCTGTGAGAAGAGGCTCGATTCCCATTCATCGATTGGAGAGTAATTTCGTGTTTCTCGTCAAAAAGAAAGGAGCCTTGATTTCCTTGATGGAAAGCCAGAGAATCCCTAAAAACCGGGACACAAGTATAGAGGGACCCAGAAGTCACAACAGCAACATGAAAGCATTCCGTGGACCCTCATATCATCTCGAGATGAGGCCTGAATCCCCTGCATTAGATCCAGAGCCATTCTGCCATCAACATCAAGCACAAGTGGCTTGCCTTTCCTTAATCAACTTCGGAGATAACCCAGGAACACCGTCCCAACTCCAGAGGAACACCAAGTTTAGCACACAACACGAGGAAAGCTCCGTGACCCACAAATAACCACGAGAGTAGAGATGACTCCATGGGCTCGACTCACATGAATGCCATGCCAACTTTCTATAGTACCTCAAGAAGAGGAGTTTCTCAGCTATAGGAATGTAAGAGAGATCCTGAGTGTGCTGTCCCAAGTGGAATGGACACCGAGATGCCCTGACTCGAAATAAGGCCGGATTTCCCTGCAGTGATTTGAATGCAGGATAGTCTTTAATTTCACAAGGTGAAGGGATGTCTGAATCCCCTGTGGAGACTTTAGAGAAAGCAGTAGTTCCCCGCCTCATCTCGACAGGAGGCCTCACATGCCTTTGAAAATTCGAAAGGAACTTGGATTTCAATGCTTCCAAAGAGACGATGCCTGCATCCCATTGAAAACTGATAGGAATCCCAATATCACTGTGGCACCTGGAAAAGGAACCAGTGTCCCAAGTCTCAAATAAAGAGGGGTCCCTATTGCCCTGCCAACCCTCAAGAACAATCCCGATGTGTCCCTGGCAACGAGACATGACTCCTGACATCATGGAAAAAACACGGGTTTTTGAAGTGCCATCCGTCCTAACTCCACAATATAGCCCAGGTTCCCGCCGCAACACGAGCAAAAAACCGCGAGACTTCCCCCTCGCTGCCAGATGAGGCCAGATTCCCCTGCAGTGCATGCAGAGCAATTCCGTGTTCCCCTTTCAAACAAGAAAGGTGTCTGCACTTCTTGGATGGAACTTCAGAGAGTCCCCAAGAACACTGTCACAAGTCTATAGGGGCCCTGAGGTCACCGCAGCAACAAGAAAGAGATTCGTGTACCTGAAATCATCTCAAGATGAGGCCTGATTGTGCTGCATTGGTTCCAGAGCCATCCCACATTTCCCATCAAACAAGACAAGGGACTTAACTTCCTTTAGGCAACTTCAGAGATTCCCCGAAATCAACAATCAAAGTTTAGAAGAACACCAATTTCAGCCCCGCAAATGGAGAAAAGCTAAGTGTACACCAAATCCTCTCAAGATGAGAGCGGAATCCCTGGCACCGTCTCAAGAGGAATGAAGACATTCACAAGCACTTTAAGATGAGGCATCTCTCAGCAGTAGGTATGTGAGGGGGAATCTAAATTTGCTGCCTCAAAAAGAACGGACACCGAGGTGCCCTGACTCGAAATAAGGCCAGATTTCCCAGCAGTGACTTGAATGCAGGTTCGTCTTTCATCTCACAAGATGAAGGGATGACTGAATCCCCTGTGGAGACCCTAGAGAAAGCCCTAGTTCGCTGCCTCATCTGGACGGGATGCCTCACATACCTTTGACAACGTGCAAGGAACCCCGAGTTCAATGAGCTCAATGTTTCAAAACGAGGCGATGCCTGAGTCTGCTTGAAGATTGACAGGAATTCCAATATCCCTGTAGCAACTGGAAAGGGAACATGGGTCTCACGCCACACTTCGAGAGGCGTCCCTAATGCCCTGCCAAGCGTCGAGGAGAATATCGAGGTGTCCCAAGCAACTAGACAAGAGTCCTGACGTCTCTGAACAAACCCGAGTTTTGAAGGGCCATCCCCATCTTAACTCGAGAATATTCCCAAGGTTCCTGCTGCAACTCGAGAAAAACCATGAGACTTCTCCACACTGGGAGAAGAGGCTCGATTCCCATTCATCGATTGGAGAGTAATTTCGTGTTTCTCATCAAAAAGAAAGGAGCCTTGACTTCCTTGATGGAACCCCAGAGAATCCCTAAGAACAGGGACACAAGTATAGAGGGACCCAGACGTCACAACAGCAACATGAAAGCATTCCATGTACCCTCATATAAACTCGAGATGAGGCCTGAATTCCCTGCATTAGATCCAGAGCCATTCTGCCATTAACATCAAACACAAGTGGCTTGTCTTTCCTTAATCAACTCCGGAGATAACCCGGGAACACCGTCCCAACTCTAGAGGAACACCAAGTTTAGCACAGCAACTCGACGAAAGCTCCGTGTACCACAAATCTAATCGAGAGTAGAGATGACTCCATGAGCTCGACTCACATGAATGCCAACTTTCTACAGCACCTCAAGACGAGAGGTTTTTTCTCAGCTATAGGAATGTAAGAGAGATCCTGAGTGTGCTGCCCCAAGTGGAATGGACACCGAGATGCCCTGACTCGAAATAAGGCCGGATTTACCTGCAGTGATTGGAATGCAGGATCGTCTTTAATTTCACAAGGTGAAGGGATGTCTGAATCCCCTGTGGAGACTTTAGAGAAAGCAGTAGTCCCCCCCCCGCCTCATCTCGACAGGAGGCCTCACATGCCTTTGAAAATTCGAAAGGAACTTGGAGTTCAATGCTTCCAAAGGAGACGATGCCTGAATCCCATTGAAAACTGATAGGAATCCCAATATCACTGTGGCACCTGGAAAAGGAACCTGGGTCCCAAGACTCAAATAAAGAGGGTTCCCTATTGCCCTGCCAAATCGCAAGGAGAATCCCAATGTGTTCCTGGCAACGACACATAACTCCTGTCATCACGGAATAATCACGAGTTTTGAAGGGCCATTCACGTCCTAACTCGAGAATATACCTCAGATCCCCGCCGCAACTCGAGAAAAACCACGAGACTTCCTTCTCGCTGCCAGATGAGGCCTGATTCCCCTGCAGTGCATGCAGAGCAATTCTGTGTTCCCCTATCAAACATGAAAGCAGTCTGGACTTCCTGGATGGAACTTCGGAGAGTCCCCAAGAACACTGTCACAAGTCTATAGGTGCCCTGACGTCACCGCAGCAACACGTAAGTGATCCGTGTACACGAAATCAACCCAAGATGAGGCCCGATTGCGCTGCATTTGCTCCAGAGCCATCCCACATTCCCCATTAAACACGACAAGGGACTTAACTTCCTTTAGGCAACTCCAGAGATTCCCCGAATTCAACAACCAATGTCTAGAGGAACACCAAGTTCAGCCCAGCAAATGGAGAAAAGCTAAGTGTAGTCCAAGTCATCTCAAGATGAGAACGGAATCCCTGGCACCGTCTCAAGAAGATTGAAGACATTCCACAAGCACCTTAAGATGCGGCATCTCTCTCAGCCGTAGGTATGTGAGGGGGAATCTAAGTTTGCTTTCCCAAGAAGAACGGACACAGAGGTGCCCTGACACAAAATATGGCCGGATTTCCTTCAGTGACTTGAATGCAGGTTCGTCTTTCATCTCACAAGATGAAGGGATATCTCAATCCCCTGTGGAGACCCTAGAGAAAGCCCTAGTTCGCCGCCTCATCTGGACGGGATGCCTCACATCCGTTTGACAATGCGCAAGGAACCCCGAGTTCAATGAGTTCAATGTTTCAAAAGGAGGCGATGCCTGAGTCTGCTTGAAGATTGACAGGAATTCCAATATCCATGTGACAACTGGAAATGGAATCTGGGTCTCCCGCCTCACCTCGAGAGGCGTCCCTAATGCCCTGCCAAACGTCGAGGAGAATATCGAGGTGTCCCAAGCAACTAGACAAGAGTCCTGATATCGCAGATAAAACCCGAGTTTTAAATTGCCATCCCCATCTTAACTCGAGAATATTCCGAAGGTTCCTGCTGCAACTCGAAAAAGCCATGAAACTTTCTCCACGCTGTGAGAAGAGGCTCGATTCCCATTCATCGATTGGAGAGTAATTTCGTGTTTCTCGTCAAAAAGAAAGGAGCCTTGATTTCCTTGATGGAAAGCCAGAGAATCCCTAAAAACCGGGACACAAGTATAGAGGGACCCAGAAGTCACAACAGCAACATGAAAGCATTCCGTGGACCCTCATATCATCTCGAGATGAGGCCTGAATCCCCTGCATTAGATCCAGAGCCATTCTGCCATCAACATCAAGCACAAGTGGCTTGCCTTTCCTTAATCAACTTCGGAGATAACCCAGGAACACCGTCCCAACTCCAGAGGAACACCAAGTTTAGCACACAACACGAGGAAAGCTCCGTGACCCACAAAATAACCACGAGAGTAGAGATGACTCCATGGGCTCGACTCACATGAATGCCAACTTTCTATAGTACCTCAAGACGAGGAGTTTCTCAGCTATAGGAATGTAAGAGAGATCCTGAGTGTGCTGTCCCAAGTGGAATGGACACCGAGATGCCCTGACTCGAAATAAGGCCGGATTTCCCTGCAGTGATTTGAATGCAGGATAGTCTTTAATTTCACAAGGTGAAGGGATGTCTGAATCCCCTGTGGAGACTTTAGAGAAAGCAGTAGTTCCCCGCCTCATCTCGACAGGAGGCCTCACATGCCTTTGAAAATTCGAAAGGAACTTGGAGTTCAATGCTTCCAAAGAGACGATGCCTGCATCCCATTGAAAACTGATAGGAATCCCAATATCACTGTGGCACCTGGAAAAGGAACCAGTGTCCCAAGTCTCAAATAAAGAGGGGTCCCTATTGCCCTGCCAACCCTCAAGAAGAATCCCGATGTGTCCCTGGCAACGAGACATGACTCCTGACATCATGGGAAAAAACACGGGTTTTGAAGTGCCATCCACGTCCTAACTCCACAATATATACCCCAGGTTCCCGCCGCAACAGCAAAACCACGAGACTTTCCCCCTCGCTGCCAGATGAGGCCAGATTCCCCTGCAGTGCATGCAGAGCAATTCCGTGTTCCCCTTTCAAACAAGAAAGGTGTCTGCACTTCCTGGATGGAACTTCAGAGAGTCCCCAAGAACACTGTCACAAGTCTATAGGGGCCCTGAGGTCACCGCAGCAACAAGAAAGAGATCGTGTACCTGAAATCATCTCAAGATGAGGCCTGATTGTGCTGCATTGGTTCCAGAGCCATCCACATTTCCCATCAAACAAGACAAGGGACTTAACTTCCTTTAGGCAACTCCAGAGATTCCCCGAAAAATCAACAATCAAAGTTAGAAGAACACCAATTTCAGCCCCGCAAATGGAGAAAAGCTAAGTGTACACCAAATCCTCTCAAGATGAGAGCGGAATCCCTGGCACCGTCTCAAGAGGAATGAAGACATTCCACAAGCACTTTAAGATGAGGCATCTCTCAGCAGTAGGTATGTGAGGGGGAATCTAAATTTGCTGCCTCAAAAGAAGAACGGACACCGAGGTGCCCTGACTCGAAATAAGGCCAGATTTCCCAGCAGTGACTTGAATGCAGGTTCGTCTTTCATCTCACAAGATGAAGGGATGACTGAATCCCCTGTGGAGACCCTAGAGAAAGCCCTAGTTCGCCGCCTCATCTGGACGGGATGCCTCACATACCTTTGACAACGTGCAAGGAACCCCGAGTTCAATGAGCTCAATGTTTCAAA
>JAJLRB010000876.1:0-24302 GCA_020976825.1 Odocoileus hemionus | reverse complement strand
CTGAATCCCATTGAAAACTGATAGGAATCCCAATATCACTGTGGCACCTGGAAAAGGAACCTGGGTCCCAAGACTCAAATAAAGAGGGTTCCCTATTGCCCTGCCAAATCGCAAGGAGAATCCCAATGTGTTCCTGGCAACGACACATAACTCCTGTCATCACGGAATAATCACGAGTTTTGAAGGGCCATTCACGTCCTAACTCGAGAATATACCTCAGATTCCCGCCGCAACTCGAGAAAAACCACGAGACTTCCTTCTCGCTGCCAGATGAGGCCTGATTCCCCTGCAGTGCATGCAGAGCAATTCTGTGTTCCCCTTTCAAACATGAAAGGAGTCTGGACTTCCTGGATGGAACTTCGGAGAGTCCCCAAGAACACTGTCACAAGTCTATAGGTGCCCTGACGTCACCGCAGCAACACGTAAGTGATCCGTGTACACGAAATCAACCCAAGATGAGGCCCGATTGCGCTGCATTTGCTCCAGAGCCATCCCACATTCCCCATTAAACACGACAAGGGACTTAACTTCCTTTAGGCAACTCCAGAGATTCCCCGAATTCAACAACCAATGTCTAGAGGAACACCAAGTTCAGCCCAGCAAATGGAGAGAAAAGCTAAGTGTAGTCCAAGTCATCTCAAGATGAGAACGGAATCCCTGGCACCGTCTCAAGAAGAATGAAGACATTCCACAAGCACCTTAAGATGCGGAATCTCTCAGCCGTAGGTATGTGAGGGGGAATCTAAGTTTGCTTTCCCAAGAAGAACGGACACAGAGGTGCCCTGACACAAAATAAGGCCGGATTTCCTTCAGTGACTTGAATGCAGGTTCGTCTTTCATCTCACAAGATGAAGGGATATCTCAATCCCCTGTGGAGACCCTAGAGAAAGCCCCCCTAGTTCGCCGCCCCCTCATCTGGACGGGATGCCTCACATCCGTTTGACAATGCGCAAGGAACCCCGAGTTCAATGAGTTCAATGTTTCAAAAGGAGGCGATGCCTGAGTCTGCTTGAAGATTGACAGGAATTCCAATATCCATGTGACAACTGGAAATGGAACCTGGGTCTCCCGCCTCACCTCGAGAGGCGTCCCTAATGCCCTGCCAAACGTCGAGGAGAATATCGAGGTGTCCCAAGCAACTAGACAAGAGTCCTGATATCGCTGATAAAACCCGAGTTTTGAATTGCCATCCCCATCTTAACTCGAGAATATTCCGAAGGTTCCTGCTGCAACTCGAAAAAGCCATGAAACTTTCTCCACGCTGTGAGAAGAGGCTCGATTCCCATTCATCGATTGGAGAGTAATTTCGTGTTTCTCGTCAAAAAGAAAGGAGCCTTGATTTCCTTGATGGAAAGCCAGAGAATCCCTAAAAACCGGGACACAAGTATAGAGGGACCCAGAAGTCACAACAGCAACATGAAAGCATTCCGTGGACCCTCATATCATCTCGAGATGAGGCCTGAATCCCCTGCATTAGATCCAGAGCCATTCTGCCATCAACATCAAGCACAAGTGGCTTGCCTTTCCTTAATCAACTTTGGAGATAACCCAGGAACACCGTCCCAACTCCAGAGGAACACCAAGTTTAGCACACAACACGAGGAAAGCTCCGTGACCCACAAATAACCACGAGAGTAGAGATGACTTCATGGGCTCGACTCACATGAATGCCAACTTTCTATTGTACCTCAAGAAGAGGAGTTTCTCAGCTATAGGAATGTAAGAGAGATCCTGAGTATGCTGTCCCAAGTGGAATGGACACCGAGATGCCCTGACTCGAAATAAGGCCGGATTTCCCTGCAGTGATTTGAATGCAGGTTGGTCTTTAATTTCACAAGGTGAAGGGATGTCTGAATCCCCTGTGGAGACTTTAGAGAAAGCAGTAGTTCCCCGCCTCATCTCGACAGGAGGCCTCACATGCCTTTGAAAATTCGAAAAGGAACTTGGAGTTTTCAATGCTTCCAAAAGAAACGATGCCCTGCATCCCATTGAAAATTGATAGGAATCCCCAATATCTCTGTGGCACCTGAAAAGGAACCGTGTCCCAAGTCTCAAATATAGAGGGGTCCCTATTGCCACTGCCAACCCTCAAGCCCGAGAATCCCGATGTTGTCCCGTGCAACGAGACATGACTCCTGACATCACAAATAAACAACGGTATATTGAAGTGCCATCCACTCCTAACTCCAGAATATACCCCAGGTTCCCCCGCAACACGAGCAAAAACGAGACTTCCCCCTCGCTGCCAATATGAGGCCAGAATCCCCTGCATTTTTGTGCATGCAGGAGACAATTCCGTGTTCCCCTTTCAAACAATGAAAGGTGTCTCACTTCCTGGATGGAACTTCAGAGAGTCCCCAAAACACTGTCACAAGTCTATGGGGGGCCCTGAGTCCCCGCAGCAAACGAAAAAGAGATCGTATACCATGAAATCATCTCAAGATGAGGCCTTGATTGTGCTGCATTGGTGCCAGAGACCAGCCACATTCCCCATCAAACAAACAAGGGACTAACATTCCTTTAGCAACTCCAGAGATTCCCCGAAATCAACAACCAAAGTCTAGAAGGCAACACCAATTCACGCCCGCAAATGGACAAAAGCTAAGTGTACACCAAATCTTCTCAAGATGAGAGCGAATCCTGGCACCATCTCAAAGAGGAATGAAGACATTCCACATAGCACTTTAAGATGAGGACATCTCTCAGCGTATGTATTGTAGGGGGAATCTAAGTTTGCTGCCTCAAGAAGAACGGACACCAGATGGTGCCTGACTCAAAATAAGGCACGGATTTCCTCTGCACATGACTTGAAGGCAGGTTCGTCTTTATCATCTCACAAGATGAAGATGTCTTGAATGAATCCCCTGTGAGACCCTAGAGAAACCCTAGTTTCGCCGCCTCATCTGGACGGGATGGCCTCACATACCTTTGACAACGTTTGCAAAGGAACCCCGATTCAATGAGCTCTCAATGTTTCAAAACGAGGCGATGCCTGAGTCTGCTTGAAGATTGACAGGATTCCAAATCCATGAGGCAATGGAAAGGAACCTGGGTAAAAAAATCACCCGCTTCACCTCGAGATGAGCGTCCCTAATGACACACCCTATTCCAACTGTCGACTGGAGAATATCGAGTGTCCCAAGCAACTAGACAAGAGTCCTGACGTCGCTGAACAAACCCCAAAACCGAGATTTGAATCCCGGGTCCATCCCCATCTTAACTCGAGAACATTCCCAATTTTTCCTTGCTGCAACTCGAGAAAAAACCATAAACTTCTCCACGCAGCTGTGAGAGAAAAGGCTCGATTACCCATTCATCGATTGGAGAGTAATTTCGTGTTTCTCGTCGCAAAAGAGAAAGGAAGCCTTGACTTCCTTGATGGGAACCCCAGAAATCCCTAAGAACAGGGACACAAGTATTAGAGGACCCAGACGTCACAACAGCAACATGAAAGCATTCCGGTGTACCCTCATATAAAATCTCGAGATGAGGCCTGAAATCCCTGCATTAGATCCAGAGCCATTCTGCCATCAACATCAAACACAAGTGGCTTGTCTTTCCTTAATCAACTCCGGAGATAACCGGGAGAACCGTCCCAACTCTAGAGTGAACACCAAGTTTACAGCAACACGAACGGAAAGCTTCCGTGTACCACAAATAACCTCGAGAAGTAGAGATGACTCCATGGATCGACTCACATTGAATGCCAACTTTCTAGCACCTCAAACGAGGAGTTTCTCAGCTATACGGAATGTAAGAGAGATCCTGAGTGTGCTGCCCCCAAGGAATGGACACGAGATGCCCTGACTCGAAATAAGGCCGGAATTTCCCTGCAGTGATTTGGAATGCAGGATCGTCTTTAATTTCACAAGGTGAAGGGATGTCTGAATCCCCTGTGGAGAACTTTAGAGAAAGCAGTAGTTCCCCGCCTCATCTCGACACCGGAGGCCTCACATGCCTTTGGAAAATTCGAAAGGAACTTTGGAGTTCAATGCTTCCAAAGGAGATGATGCCTGAATCCCATTGAAAAATGATAGGAATCCCATTATCACTGTGGGCACCTGGAAAAGGAAACCTGGGTCCCAAGTCTCAAATAAAGAGGGGTCCTATTGCCCTGCCCCCCCACCAAATCCTCAAGGAAGAATCCCGATGTGTTCCCTGGCAACGAGACATGACTCCTGACATCACGGAAAAATCACGAGTTTTGAAGGGACATCCACGTCCTAACTCGAGGAATATACCCAGTTCCCCCGTCGCAACACGAGAAAAACCACGAGACTCCCTCCTCGCTGCCAGATGAGGCCTGATTCCCCTGCAGTGCATGCAGAGCAATTACCGTGTTCCCCTCTTTCAAAACATGAAAGGAGTCTGGACTTCTGGATGGAACTTCGGAGAGTCCCCAAAACACTGTCACAAGTCTATAGGGCCCTGACGTCACCGCAGCAACACGTAAGTGATCCGTGTACCGAAATCATTTTCAAGATGAGAGACCCATTGCGCTGCATTGGCTCCAGAGCCATCCACATTCCCATCATAAACATGACTGCAAGACTTAAACTTCCTTTGGGCAACTCCAGAGATTCCCGAAATTCAACACCAATGTCCTAGAAGAACACAAGTTCAGCCCCGCAAATTGAGAGAAAAGCCTAAGAGTGTACTCCAAATCCTCGTCCATTCAAGGATGAGAGCGGAATCCCCTGGGCACCGTTCTCAAGAGGAATGAAGACATTCACACAAGCACCTTAAGATAGCGATGCATATCTCTCAGCTCTCGTAGGTATGTGAGGGAATCTAAATTTTGCTATGCCTCAAGAAGAACGGACACGAGAGTGCCCCTGACACAAATAAGGCCGATTTCCTTCAGTGACTTGAATGCACGGTTAGTCTTCAACACGACAAGGATGAAGGGATGTCTGAATACCCTGTGAGACCCTAGAAAAGCCCTAGTTCGACGCCTCATCTTGACGTGATGGATGCCTCACATACCTTTGACATCAGTGAAGGAACCCCGAGTTCAATGAGAGTGAATCGTTTTCAAAGGACGGCGATGCTGAGTCTACTTGAAGATGACAGAATTCCCAATATCCACTGTGGCAACACTGGAAAAGGGCACACCTGGGTCTCCCGCGGTCACAGCTGGAGGCGTCCCTAATGCCCTGCCAAGCAGTCGAGGAGAAAATCGAAGTGTCCCAAGCAACTAGACAAGAGTCACTGAATCGCTGAGAACAAACCCCGAGATTTTAAAGGGCCATACCCCATCTATACCAAATCAAAACACACATATCACCAAGGTTCCTGCTTCAAACTCGAAGAAAAAATCATGATACATAATACTCCACGCTGTGAGAAGAGGCTCGACTACGCATTCCATCGATTTTAGAGTAATTTCGTGATTTTTTCTTTGTCCAATAAAGAAAAGGAGCATTGACTGTCCTTTTCCTATGGTACGCCAAGAATCCCTAAAAAATGGAACACAAAGTATAAGAGGACGCCAGAAACCCAACGCAACATGTAAGCATTTCTTGTACCCTCATCTCATCTCGAGAATGAGTCCTTAATCCCAGCATTCAGATCCAGAACCAGTCTGCCTATCAACATCAAACACAAGTGGGCTTGTCTTTTTCCATAATCAACTCCTTTGAATAAACACGGGAAACACCGTCCCAACTCTAGTGGAACACCACGTTTAGCACAAGCTACTCGACGAAGCCTACGTGTAACACAAAAATTATACCATCGAGAGTAGAGATGAACTTCCATCTGGGCTCGACGCACATGATTGCAACTTGTCGATACAGCCCCTCAAGACGAGGAGTTTCTCAGCTATAATGAAAGTAGAGGATGATCCTAGAGTTATGCTTGCCCCCAGTGGAATGAACACCGAGATGCCCTGACTCGAAATAAGGGAAGATATTCCGCAGTCAGTGATTAGAAATGCAGGATAGTCATTCAGTTCAACAAGGTGAAGGGAATTTATGTAATATTCCATAATCCCCTGCGGGGACATTTAGAAGAAAAAGTAAGTTTCCCTGCCTCATCTCGACAGGAGGCCCCCACAGTGCCTTTGAAAATTCTGACAGGCACTTGGGATTTCAATGCTTTCAAAGGAGACGATTCCTGCAATCCCATTGAAAACTGATAGAAGCCCCAATATCACTGTGGTACCTGTGAAGAAGTATCCTGGGTCCCACGACTCCAAAAACAGGGTCCGAATTGCCCTGCCAACCCTCACTCGAACAGAACAATCCCGATGGTGTTTCCTGTAACAAGACATGACTCCGTGACATCAGGGAATAAACACGGGTTACACGAAGTAGCCATCCACGTAACTAACTCCAGAATATCCCCAGGTTCTCGCGCCGCACAACTCGAAAAAAAGCACGAGACTTCCCCTTCAACTGCGAGATGAGGCCTATATTCCCCCTGCAGTTCATTGCAGAGCAATTGCGTGCTCCATCGTTTCAAACATGATAGGTGCTCTTCTCGTCCTGGATTTGGAACTTCGGAGAGTCCCCCAAGAACACTGTCACCAAGGTCTATACCCCCCCCCCCTGTAGGCACCACAGCAACACAAAAGAAATTCTTGTACCTGAATTCCTCTCAAGATGAGGCCTATGTTGCGCCATGGTGGCAGACCATTCACATTCCATCTCAATACAATACAAGACTAACTTTCCTTGTAGGGCAACTCAGAGATTCCCCGAAATCAACAATCACATTTAGACAATAACACCATTTCAGCCCCGCAATTGAAAAACTAAGTGACAACCAAATCCTCTCAAGAGTAGCGGAATCCTGGCACCGTCTCAAGATGAATGGATAATATAAAAAAAGGAACGGTCTCAAGCACTTTAAGATGAGCATCTCTCTGCAGTAGGTATGAGGAATCAAATTTGCTGCCTCAAGAAAAACGACAACCAAGGGGCCCACTCGAAAAGGGCCGATTTCCCGCTGACTTGAAAACAGGTTCGTTTTATTCACAAGATGAAGGGAGCGAATCCCCCCGTGGAGCCCAAAGGAAAGCCCCAGTTTTTCCGCCTCATCTGGACGGGGTGCCCAATAACCTTTTAAACGTGCAAAGGGAACCCCGGTTTAATGACTCAATGTTTCAAAAAAGAGGGGATGCCTGAGTTGCTTGAAGATTTCAGGAAATTTCCAAAATTTCCCCCTACATGGAAAGGGAACATGGGTCTACGCACACTTCGAGAGGCGTCCCCAATGCCCGCCAAGCTCGAGGGAAAAATGGGTGCCCAAGAAACTAGACAAGAGTCCACGTCCTGAACAAACCGAGTTTTGAAGGGCCATCCCCCTTTAAAATCGGAATATTCCAAGGTTCGCTGCAACTGAGAAAAAAAATGGACTTTCCACATGGGAAAGAGGCTCGATTCCCCTCATCGTTGGGAGTATTTCGTGTTTTCCATCAAAAAAAAAGGAGCCTTTACTTCCTTGATGGAACCCCCCGGAAAACCCTAAAAAGGGGCACAAAAAAGAGGGGCCCCAAGTAAAACAGAAAAGGAAAGCATTCCCTGTACCCTCAATAAACCGAGTGAGGCCTGAATTCCCTGCTTTGATCCCAAACCCTTCGCCTTAAACAAACACAATGGGTTGTCTTTCCTTAATAACTCGGAGAAACCGGAAACACCCTCCCAATAAAGGGAAAACCCAGTTTTCAAGCAAATCGCGAAGCTCCGTGTACCCCAAAAATTTAAACGAGATAAGATGACTCTGGCTGCTACATGAATGCCAATTTTAAGAAACCCCAAGAGAGGGGGTTTTCAGCTTAGGGAAAGAAAAGGGGAAACTGAGTGTGCTTCCCCAAGTGGAATGGCACCCGGGTGCCTGATCGAAATAAGGGCCGGATTTCCTGCGTGATTTGGAAGCGGATGTTTTTTAATTTTACATGGTGAAAGGGGGTCTGAATCCCCTGTGGAGATTTAGAGAAAACAGTATTCCCCTCATCTCGACGGGGGCCCCACATCTTTTAAAATTTTGGGAACTTTGGTTTAAATGCTTCCAAAAAGCGATCCTAATCCTTGAAAATGATAAATCCCAAAATTTACTTGGACCTGGAAAAGAAAACCCGGGGGCCCAAAATCAAAAAAAAGGGGGTTCCTATTGCCCCCGCCAAAACGAAGGAGAAACCCATGTGTTCCTGGGAACGACAATAATCTGTCATCCCGGAATAAACCGAGTTTTAAGGGCATTCACGTCCTAAAGGAATATACCTAAAATTCCCGACAATCGGAAAAAACCCCGAGACTTCTTCCGCTCCGATGGGCTGATTCCCTGCAGTGCATGCAGAGCAATTCGTGTTCCCTACAAACTGAAAAATTGGACTTCCTGGGTGGAAAATTCGGGAGTCCAAGAACCTGTACAATCTATGGTGCCCCAGTCACCCAGCAAACTAAGTGATCCGGTACACGAAAAACAACCAAGAGGGCCCCATTGCGTGCATTTTCTCCAGGCCCTTCCCATTCCCCCCTTTAAAAACGACAAGGGGCTTAAAATTCCTTTAGGCAATCCCGAGATTCCCCCAAATTTAACAAAATGTCTAAGGAAAACCAAGTTCAGCCCAGCAAAAGAGAAAAGCTAAGTGTATCCCAAATCATTCAAGATGAGAACGGGAAACCCTGGCACCGTTTTAAAAAGAATGAAAACATTCCCCAAGACCTTAAGATGCGATTCCAGGTAGTTTGTGAGGGGGAAATTTAATTTGCTTTCCCAAAAAAGGACCAGGTGCCCTGAACAAATAAGGCGGGTTTCCTTCATGACTTAATGCAGTTTGCTTTCTCTCAAAAATGAAGGGGAAACTCAATCCCTGTGGGGAACCCCAAGAAAGCCTAGTTCCCCCTATTGGACGGGATGCCCCACATCCGTTTGCAATGCGCAAGAAACCCGGGGTTTAAAGGTTCAATTTCAAAAAAGGAGGCATGCTGGTTGCTTTAAGATTACAGGAATTCAATATCCATGTGAAATGGAATGGAACCCGGGTCCCCCCCTCACCCTAGGGTCCCCAATGCCCTGCCAAACGTCGAGGAGAAATCAAAGGTGTCCAAAAAAAAGACAAAGGTCTGATATCGTGATAAAAACCCCCATTTTAATTTCCATCCCCCTCTTTAATCGAGAAAATTCAAAAGGTTCCTGCTGCAACTGAAAAAGCCATGAAATTTTTCCACGCTGTGAAAAAAGGCTCGATTCCCCTTTACGATTTGGGGGGAAAATTTGTGTTTCTCGTTTTAAAAGAAAAGGAACTTATTTCCTTGATGGAAAGCCAGAAATCCCTAAAAACCGGACACAATATAGAGGGACCCGAATCACAACAGAACATGAAACATTCCCGGACCTCATATCATTGGGGATGAGGCCTGATCCCCCGCATTAGATCCGGCCATCTCCCTAACTCAAGCACAAGTGGTTGCCTTTCCTTAATCAACGTTAGAGATAACCCAGAACACCGTCCCAAATCCTAGAACACCACTTAGCACACAACACAGAAAGCTCCCGGACCCACAAATAACCACAGAGTAAGGATGACTTCAGGGGCTCGCTCACTAATGCCAACTTTCTATTGTTACCCAAGAAAGGAGATTTCTCAGCTATAGGAATGTAAGAATAGAATCCTGTAGTGTGCCTGCTCCAAGTGGAATGACACCATGAAATGCCCTGACCTTTCGAAATAAGGCCGGATATCCCTGCATTGAATGGAATGCAGGAACGTCTTTTAAATTTTCAACATGGTGGAAGGGATCTGTATCCCTCTGTGGAACTTTTAGAGAATGCAGTAGGTTCCCCATCCTCATCTCGACAGGAAGGCCTCAGATGTCTTTAAAACTGAAAAGGCAATCCTGGAGTTCCATTGCATCCAAAGAGACGAATCCCTGCATCCCCATTGATAACGATAGAATCCCAAATATCACTGTGGGCAACCTGGTTTAGGGAACCATGTCCCAAACATCTCAAATAAAGAATTGAGTCCCTATTGCTCCTGCCGATCCCTCAAGGACAAATCCCGATTTTGTCCCCAGGCAACCGAGACATGACTCCTGACATCAACGAAATAAACACGGAGTTTTTGATGTGGACACATCGATGTCCTAACTCCAGCAATATACCCCAGTTTTCCGTCGCACACGATGGCGAAAACCACAATGACATTCCCCCTCTGCTGTCAGGATGAGGCCAGATCCCCCTGCATTGCTATGTAGGAGCAATATTCAGTGTTGCCCCTTTTCAAAACAAGGAAAGTGTCCTGCACTATATCTAAGTTGATCTTCAGAGAAGACCCCAAGAACATCTCTCACTACAATCTATAAAGGGGCCCTGAGTCCAACCGAAGCAACACGAGAAGAGATCCGTGTACCAAGAATTCATCTCAACCTAGAGCCTGATGCGACTGCATTTGCTCCAGAGCCATTCCACATGCCCCATCAAAAGCACAGTCCAATGGACGTTAACTTCCTTTAAGTCACTTCCAGAGATTCCCCCTGAATCAAGCAATCCTAATGTCTAGAAGAACACCAAGTTCAGCCCCGCAAATGGAGAAAAGCTAAGTTACACCAAATCATCTCAAGATGAGATAGCGGAATCCCTGGCACCGTCCTCAAGAAGAGAATGAATACATTCCACAAGCACATTAAAGGACATCTCCTCAGCAGTAGGTATGGTTGAGGGAATCTAAGGTTTGCTGCCCTCAGAAAGAACGACACCTGAGATCCCTGACTCAAAATAAGGCCATGATTTCCTAGCAGTGACTTGGAATGCAGGTTCGTCTTTCATCTCACAAATGAAGGGGATGATCTCATCCCCTGTGGAGAACCCTAGAGAAAGCCCTAGTTTGTGCCGCCTCATCTGTACGGATGCCTCACATACCGCTTGATACAACGTGCAAGGAACCCCGATTCAATGAGCTCAATGTTCAAAAGGAGAGCATGCCTTGAGTCTGCTTGAGAGAATTGACAGGAATTCAGATATCCTCTGTGTGCAACGGAAATTGGAACGCGGGATCTCACCGCCACACTCAAGAGGCGTCCCTAATGCTCTGCCAAGAACTGAGTCGAGAATATCAAGGTTCACCAGCAACAAGACAAGAGTCCTGATGTCGTCTGATAAAACCCCGAGGTTTTTGAAGGCCATCCCCATCTTAACTCGAGAACATTCCCAAGGTTTTCCTGCTGCAACTCGAGAAAAGCCCATGAGACATTCCCACACTGTGAAAAGAGGCCACGATTCCCATTTCAAACGATTGGAGAGTAATTTCGTAGTTTCTCGTCAAAAAGAAAGGAGCCTTGACTTACCTTGATGGAACCTCCCAGAAGAATCCCTAAAACAAGGGACACAGTATAGAGCGGACCCAGAACGTCACAACAGCAGACATGAAAGCATTCCATGTACCCTCCATATCAACTCGAGATGAGGCCTGAATTCCCTGCATTAGATCCAAGCCCATTCTGCCATCAACATCAAACACAATGGCTTGGTTCTTTCCTTAATCAACTCCGTGATAACCATGGAACACCGTCCCCAACTCTAGAGGAACACCAAGTTTACACACAGCAACTCGACGAAAGCTCCGTGTACCACAAATCATAATCGAGAGTAGAGATGACTCCATGGGCTCGACTCACATGAAATGGCCAACTATTCTACAGCACCTCAAGACGAGGATGTTTCTCAGCTATAGGAATGTATAAGAGATCCTGAGTGCTGAGCCTGCCCCAAGTAGAATGACACCGAGATGCCCTGGACTCGAAAGTAAGGCCGGATTTCCCGCAGTGATTTGAATGCAGAGATCGTCTTTAATTTCACAAGGTGAAGGGATGTCTGAATCCCTGTGGAAACTTAGAGAAAGCAGTAGTTCCCCGCCTCATCTCGACAGAAGGCCCTCACATGCCTTTGAAAATTCGAAAGGAACTTTGGAGTTCAAATGCTTCCAAAGAACGATGCCTGCAACCCACTGAAAACTGATAGGAATCCCAATATCACTCTGGCACCTGAAAAGGAACCTGTGGTCCCAAGACACTCAAATAAAGATAGGGTTCCCTATTGCCCCTGCCGAACCTTCCAAGGGAGAATCCCGATGGTTGTACCCTGCAACACAACATAACTCCTGTCATCACGGAATTAATCACGGGTATTGCAAGGCGCCATATCACGTTCTAACCTCCACGATTACATCCAGGTTCCCACCCGCAACAACGACCACTCATAACCACGAGACTTTCCCCTCACACTGCCAGACTGCACGGCCAGATTCCCCCTGTAGAGAGCATGCAGAGTCAATTCCGTAGTTCCCCTTAACCCTCAAGACAATGAAAGGTGTTCTTCTGCACTTGCTGGAATGGACTTTCGGAGAGTCCCCAAGAAACACTGTCACAAGGTCTAATTGGGTACCCCTGAGGTCACCGCAGCAACACGAAAGAGATCCGTGTACACTGAAATCAAACATCTCAAGATGAGGCCTGATGCGCTGCATTGGTTTCCAGAGCTCCATCCCACATTCCCCATTAAACAAGACAAGGGACTTAACTTCCTTTAGGTGCAACTCCAGAGATTCCCCGAAATCAACAACCAAATCTAGAAGAACACCAAGTTCAGCCACAGCAAATGGAGAAAAGCTAAGTGTACACACCAAGTCTTCTCAAGATGAGAGCGGAGATCCCTGGCACCGTCCCTCAAGAAGGAATGAAGACATTCCACAAGCACTTTAAGATGCAGCATCTCTCAGCCGTAGGTATGTGAGGGGGAATCTTAAGTTTGCTTGCCTCAAGAAGAACGGACACCGAGAGGTGCCCTGTCAAACCTAAAATAAGGACCGGATTTCCTTCAGTGACTTGAATGCCAGGTTCGTCTTTCATCTCACAAGATGAAGGGATATCAGAATCCCCTGTGGAGACCCTAGAGAAAGGCGCCTAGTTTGCCGCCTCAATCTGGACGGGATGCCTCACATTCGTTTGACAATGCCAAGGAACCCCGAGTTCAATGAGTTCAATGTTTCAAAAGGAGGCGACTGCCTGAGTCTGCGTGAAGATTGACATGAATTCCAATATCCATGTGACAACTGGAAATGGAACCTGTGTCCACACGCCTCACCTCAGCGAGGCGTCCCTAATGCCCTGCCAAACCTCGAGGGATATATCTCGAGTGTCCCAAGCAACTAGACAAGAGTCCTGATAACATCGCTGATACAAACCCGAGTGTTTGAATTGCCAATCCCCATCTTTAACTCGAGAATATTCCCAAGGTTTCCTGCATGAAACTCGAGAAAAACCCCCCCCCCCCCCACGAAACATTCTCCACTGCTGTTGAGAAGAGGCTCGATCCCCATTCATCGATTGGAGAGTAATTTCGTGTTTTCTCGTCAAAAAGAAAGGAGCCTTGATTTCCTTGATGGAACCCCAGAGAATCCCCTAATAATACGGGACACAAGTAAAGAGGGACCAGAATGTCACAACAGCAACATGAAAGCATTCCGTGTACCCTCATGACATAACTCGAGATGAGGCCTGAATTCCCTGCATTAGATCCAGAGCCATTCTGCCATAACAACATCAAACACAAGTGGCTTGTCTTTTCCTTAATCAACTCCGGAGATAACCAGGATCACCGTCCCAACTCAGAGGAAACACCAAGTTTAGCACACAACTCGAGGAAATGCTCCATGTGACCACCACAAATAACCACGAGAGTAGAGATGACTCATGAGCTCGACTCACATGAATGCCAACTTTACTATAGAACCTCAAGACGAGGAGTTTCTCAGCTATAGGAATGTAAGAGAGATCCTGAGTGTGCTGCCCCAAGTGGAATGGACACCGAAATGCCCTGAACTCGAAATAAGGCCGGATTTCCCCTGCAGTGATTTGAAATGCAGGATCGTCTTTAATTTCACAAGGTGAAGGGATTCTGAATCCCCTGTGGAGACTTTAGAGAAAGCCTATCAAACATGAAAGGAGTCTGGACTTCCTGGATGGAACTTCGGAGAGTCCCCAAGAACACTGTCACAAGTCTATAGGTGCCCTGACGTCACCAGCAGCAACACGTAAGTGATCCGTGTACAGAAATCAACCCAAGATGAGGCCCGATTGCGCTGCATTTGCTCCAGAGCCATTCCACATTCCCCATTAAACACGACAAGGGACTTAACTTCCTTTAGGCAACTCCAGAGATTCCCCGAATTCAACAACCAATGTCTAGAGGAACACCAAGTTCAGCCCAGCAAATGGAGAAAAGCTAAGTGTAGTCCAAGTCATCTCAAGATGAGAACGGAATCCCTGGCACCGTCTCAAGAAGAATGAAGACATTCCACAAGCACCTTAAGATGCAGCATCTCTCAGCCGTAGGTATGTGAGGGGGAATCTAAGTTTGCTTTCCCAAGAAGAACGGACACAGAGGTGCCCTGACACAAAATAAGGCCGGATTTCCTTCAGTGACTTGAATGCAGGTTCGTCTTTCATCTCACAAGATGAAGGGATATCTCAATCCCCTGTGGAGACCCTAGAGAAAGCCCTAGTTCGCCGCCTCATCTGGACGGGATGCCTCACATCCGTTTGACAATGCGCAAGGAACCCCGAGTTCAATGAGTTCAATGTTTCAAAAGGAGGCGATGCCTGAGTCTGCTTGAAGATTGACAGGAATTCCAATATCCATGTGACAACTGGAAATGGAACCTGGGTCTCCCGCCTCACCTCGAGAGGCGTCCCTAATGCCCTGCCAAACGTCGAGGAGAATATCGAGGTGTCCCAAGCAACTAGACAAGAGTCCTGATATCGCTGATAAAACCCGAGTTTTGAATTGCCATCCCCATCTTAACTCGAGAACATTCCGAAGGTTCCTGCTGCAACTCGAAAAAGCCATGAAACTTTCTCCACGCTGTGAGAAGAGGCTCGATTCCCATTCATCGATTGGAGAGTAATTTCGTGTTTCTCGTCAAAAGAAAGGAGCCTTGATTTCCTTGATGGAAAGCCAGAGAATCCCTAAAATCCGGGACACAAGTATAGAGGGACCCAGAAGTCACAACAGCAACATGAAAGCATTCCGTGTACCCTCATATCATCTCGAGATGAGGCCTGAATCCCCTGCATTAGATCCAGAGCCATTCTGCCATCAACATCAAGCACAAGTGGCTTGCCTTTCCTTAATCAACTCCGGAGATAATCCAGGAACACCGTCCCAACTCCAGAGGAACACCAAGTTTAGCACACAACACGAGGAAAGCTCCGTGACCCACAAATAACCACGAGAGTAGAGATGACTTCATGGGCTCGACTCACATGAATGCCAACTTTCTACAGTACCTCAAGACGAGGAGTTTTCTCAGCTATAGGAATGTAAGAGAGATCCTGAGTGTGCTGTCCCAAGTGGAATGGACACCGAGATGCCCTGACTCGAAATAAGGCCGGATTTCCCTGCAGTGATTTGAATGCAGGAATGTCTTTAATTTCACAAGGTGAAGGGATGTCTGAATCCCCTGTGGAGACTTTAGAGAAAGCAGTAGTTCCCCGCCTCATCTCGACAGGAGGCCTCACATGCCTTTGAAAACTCGAAAGGAACTTGGAGTTCAATGCTTCCAAAGAGACGATGCCTGCATCCCATTGAAAACTGATAGGAATCCCAATATCAGTGTGGCACCTGGAAAAGGAACCAGTGTCCCAAGTCTCAAATAAAGAGGGGTCCCTATTGCCCTGCCAACCTTCAAGGAGAATCCCGATGTGTCCCTGGCAACGAGACATGACTCCTGACATCACGAAATAAACACGGGTTTTGAAGTGCCATCCACGTCCTAACTCCAGAATATACCCCAGGTTCCCGCCGCAACACGAGCAAAACCACGAGACTTCCCCCTCGCTGCCAGATGAGGCCAGATTCCCCTGCAGTGCATGCAGAGCAATTCCGTGTTCCCCTTTCAAACAAGAAAGGTGTCTGCACTTCCTGGATGGAACTTCAGAGAGTCCCCAAGAACACTGTCACAAGTCTATAGGGGCCCTGAGGTCACCGCAGCAACACGAAAGAGATCCGTGTACCTGAAATCATCTCAAGATGAGGCCTGATTGCGCTGCATTGGTTCCAGAGCCATGCCACATTTCCCCATCAAACAAGACAAGGGACTTAACTTCCTTTAGGCAACTCCAGAGATTCCCCGAAATCAACAACCAAAGTCTAGAAGAACACCAAGTTCAGCCCCGCAAATGGAGAAAAGCTAAGTGTACACCAAATCTCTCTCAAGATGAGAGCGGAATCCCTGGCACCATCTCAAGAGGAATGAAGACATTCCACAAGCACTTTAAGATGAGGCATCTCTCAGCGGTAGGTATGTGAGGGGGAATCTAAGTTTGCTGCCTCAAGAAGAACGGACACCAAGGTGCCCTGACTCGAAATAAGGCCGGATTTCCCTGCAGTGACTTGAATGCAGGTTCGTCTTTCATCTCACAAGATGAAGGGATGTCAGAATCCCCTGTGGAGACCCTAGAGAAAGCCCTAGTTCGCCGCCTCATCTGGACGGAATGCCTCACATACCTTTGACAACGTGCAAGGAACCCCGAGTTCAATGAGCTCAATGTTTCAAAACGAGGCGATGCCTGAGTCTGCTTGAAGATTGACAGGAATTCCAATATCCCTGTAGCAACTGGAAAGGGAACCTGGGTCTCACGCCACACTTCGAGAGGCGTCCCTAATGCCCTGCCAAGCGTCGAGGAGAATATCGAGGTGTCCCAAGCAACTAGACAAGAGTCCTGACGTCTCTGAACAAACCCGAGTTTTGAAGGGCCATCCCCATCTTAACTCGAGAATATTCCCAAGGTTCCTGCTGCAACTCGAGAAAAAAAAAACCATGAGACTTCTCCACACTGGGAGAAGAGGCTCGATTCCCATTCATCGATTGGAGAGTAATTTCGTGTTTCTCATCAAAAAGAAAGGAGCCTTGACTTCCTTGATGGAACCCCAGAGAATCCCTAAGAACAGGGACACAAGTATAGAGGGACCCAGACGTCACAACAGCAACATGAAAGCATTCCATGTACCCCTCATATATAAACTCGAGATGAGGCCTGAATTCCCTGCATTAGATCCAGAGCCATTCTGCCATTAACATCAAACACAAGTGGCTTGTCTTTCCTTAATCAACTCCGGAGATAACCGGGAACACCGTCCCAACTCTAGAAGAGGAACACCAAGTTTAGCACAGCAACTCGACGAAAGCTCCGTGTACCACAAATCTAATCGAGAGTAGAGATGACTCCATGAGCTCGACTCACATGAATGCCAACTTTCTACAGAACCTCAAGACGAGGAGTTTCTCAGCTATAGGAATGTAAGAGAGATCCTGAGTGTGCTGCCCAAGTGGAATGGACACCGAGATGCCCTGACTCGAAATAAGGGCCGGATTTCCCTGCAGTGATTTGAATGCAGGATCGTCTTTAATTTCACAAGGTGAAGGGATGTCTGAATCCCCTGTGGAGACTTTAGAGAAAGCAGTAGTTCCCCGCCTCATCTCGACAGGAGGCCTCACATGCCTTTGAAAATTCGAAAGGAACTTGGAGTTCAATGCTTCCAAAGAGACGATGCCTGCATCCCATTGAAAACTGATAGGAATCCCAATATCACACTGTGGCACCTGGAAAAGGAACCAGTGTCCCAAGTCTCAAATAAGAGAGGGTCCCTATTGCCCTGCCAACCTCTCAAGGAGAATCCCGATGTGTCCCTGGCAACGAGACATGACTCCTGACATCACGAATAAACACGGGTTTTGAAGCGCCATCCACGTCCTAACTCCAGAATATACCCCAGGTTCCCGCCGCAACACGAGCAAAACCACGAGACTTCCCCCTCGCTGCCAGATGATGAGGCCAGATTCCCCTGCAGTGCATGCAGAGCAATTCCGTGTTCCCCTTTCAAACAAGAAAGGTGTCTGCACTTCCTGGATGGAACTTCAGAGAGTCCCCAAGAACACTGTCACAAGTCTATAGGGGCCCTGAGGTCACCAGCAGCAACACGAAAGAGATCCGTGTACTGAAATCATCTCAAGATGAGGCCTGATTGCGCTGCATTGGTTCCAGAGCCATCCCACATTTCCCATTAAAAACAAGACAAGGGACTTAACTTCCTTTAGGCAACTCCAGAGATTCCCCGAAATCAACAACCAAAGTCTAGAAGAACACCAAGTTCAGCCCCGCAAATGGAGAAAAGCTAAGTGTACACCAAATCCTCTCAGAAGATGAGAGCGGAATCCCTGGCACCATCTCACAAGAGGAATGAAGACATTCCACAAGCACTTTAAGATGAGGCATCTCTCGTTCGTCTTTCATCTCACAAGATGAAGGGATGTCTGAATCCCTGTGGAGACCCTAGAGAAAGCCCTAGTTCGCCGCCTCATCTGGACGGAATGCCTCACATACCTTTGACAACGTGCAAGGAACCCCGAGTTCAATGAGCTCAATGTTTCAAAACGAGGCGATGCCTGAGTCTGCTTGAAGATTGACAGAATTCCAATATCCCTGTAGCAACTGGAAAGGGAAAACCTGGGTCTCACGAAGGCATCACACTTCGAGAGGCGTCCCTAATGCCCTGTCCAAGCGTCGAGGAGAATATCGAGGTGTCCCAAGCAACTAGACAAGAGTCCTGACGTCTCTGAACAAACCCGAGTTTTGAAGGGCCATCCCCATCTTAACTCGAGAATATTCCCAAGGTTCCTGCTGCAACTCGAGAAAAACCATTGAGACTTCTCCACACTGGAGAAGAGGCTCGATTCCCATTTCATCGATTGGAGAGTAAATTTCGTGTTTCTCATCAAAAAGAAAGGAGCCTTGACTTCCTTGATGGAACCCCAGAGAATCCCTAAGAACAGGGACACAAGTATAGAGGGGACCCAGACGTCACAACAGCAACATGAAAGCATTCCATGTACCCTCATATAAACTCGAGATGAGGCCTGAATTCCCTGCATTAGATCCAGAGCCATTCTGCCATCAACATCAAACACAAGTGGCTTGTCTTTTCTTAATCAACTCCGGAGATAACCCGGGAACACCGTCCCAACTATAGAGGAACACCAAGTTTAGCACAGCAACTCGACCAAAGCTCCGTGTACCACAAATCTAATCGAGAGTAGAGATGACTCCATGAGCACGACTCACATGAATGCCAACTTTCTACAGCACCTCAAGACGAGGAGTTTCTCAGCTATAGGAATGTAAGAGAGATCCTGAGTGTGCTGCCCAAGTGGAATGGACACAGATGATGCCCTGACTCGAAATAAGGCCGGATTTACCTGCAGTGATTGGAATGCAGGATCGTCTTTAATTTCACAAGGTGAAGGATGTCTGAATCCCCTGGAGGAGACTTTAGAGAAAGCAGTAGTTCCCCGCCTCATCTCGACAGGAGGCCTCACATGCCTTTGAAAATTCGAAAGGAACTTGGAGTTCAATGCTTTCCAAAGGAGACGATGCCTGAATCCCATTGAAAACTGATAGGAATCCCAATATCATCTGTGGCACCTGGAAAAGGAACCTGTGGTCCCAAGACTCAAATAAAGAGGGTTCCCTATTGCCCTGCCAAATCGCAAGGAGAATCCCAATGTGTCCCTGGCAACGACACATAACTCCTGTCATCACGGAATAATTCACGAGTTTTGAAACGTCCTAACTCGAGAATTTTTGAAGAGAAAAACCATTCGAGACGTCCTAACTCGCGAGAATATACCTGCAGTGATTCCCGCCGCAACTCAACAGAAAAAACCTGAACGACGGCGGACTTTCTTCCTCCGGAGGAGAAGGAATTCATCGCTGCCAGATGAGGCCTTTTGTGTAATAAAGAGTTAAAGGAGATAGAGGAAAGCCCTGCATAGGCATCAGAGCAATTCTAGTGTTCTCCCTTTCAACACAGGATTGTCATAAAATTTAGAATGAATACCAGTGTCTGGACTTCGATTGACTTGAATGGAATTTCTTAGGGAACAAGAGAGTCCCCAAGAACACTTGAAGATAGAGTCTGGGGTTCACATAGCTTAATGACAACAGTCTACGAAAAAGAAACGTTTTGGTCAACTCAAGGTTATTTGGAGAGGAGCCCAGGGTGAGACCCAGGTGTCATGGCAACACAGCACTTTAAGTGAAACCTCTTTTTAAAATTGCTGTAGAGAAGGAAAGACATATCCTAGTTTGTTTCTTTCTCCGATAAAAATGTCTACCTGCAGATTCTTTTTCCATTGGAATCACCCACAAGATGAGGCCCTGATCTCAAAAGGAGCTGGACTTTGGATTGAACTTTGGAGAGTCCCCACATGTCACATCCCACATTCAGCCCGTAAGTGATCCGTGTACACGAAAAACAAGATGAATTGGACTTAACATTCCATTTTAGCCACGACTACTGAAATTCCCTTTAGGCAACTCCAGAGATTCAACAACAACCAATGTCTAGAGGAAAACACCAAGTTCAGCCCCCAAATGGAAGGAAAAAGCTAAGTGTAGTCCAAATCATCTCAAGATGAGAACGGAATCCCTGGCACCGTCTCAAGAAGAATGAAGACATTCCACAAGCACCTTAAGATGCAGCATCTCTCAGCCGTAGGTATGTGAGGGGGAATCTAAGTTTGCTTTCCCAAGAAGAACGGACACAGAGGTGCCCTGACATCGAAATAAGGCCGGATTTCCTTCAGTGACTTGAATGCAGGTTCGTCTTTCATCTCACAAGATGAAGGGATAAATCTCAATCCCCTGTGGAGACCCTAGAGAAAGCCCTAGTTCGCCGCCTCATCTGGACGGGATGCCTCACATCCTTTGACAATGCGCAAGGAACCCCCGAGTTCAATGAGTTCAATGTTTCAAAAGGAGGCGATGCCTGAGTCTGCTTGAAGATTGACAGGAATTCCAATATCCCATGTGACAACTGGAAATGGAACCTGGTCACCCGGCAGAACTCACCTCGAGAGGCGTCCCTAATGCCCTGCCAAGCGTCGAGGAGAATATCGAGGTGTCCCAAGCAACTAGACAAGAGTCCTGATATCGCTGATAAAACCCGAGTTTTGAATTGCCATCCCCATCTTAACTCGAGAACATTCCCAAGGTTCCTGCTGCAACTCGAAAAAGCCATGAAACTTTCTCCACGCTGTGAGAAGAGGCTCGATTCCCATTCATCGATTGGAGAGTAATTTCGTGTTTCTCGTCAAAAGGAAAGGAGCCTTGATTTCCTTGATGGAAAGCCAGAGAATCCCTAAAATCCGGGACACAAGTATAGAGGGACCCAGAAGTCACAACAGCAACATGAAAGCATTCCGTGTACCCTCATATCATCTCGAGATGAGGCCTGAATCCCCTGCATTAGATCCAGAGCCATTCTGCCATCAACATCAAGCACAAGTGGCTTGCCGTTTCCTTAATCAACTCCGGAGATAAACCAGGAACACCGTCCCAACTCCAGAGGAACACCAAGTTTAGCACACAACACGAGGAAAGCTCCGTGACCACAAATAACCATCGAGAGTAGAGATGACTTCCATGGGCTCGACTCACATGAATGCCAACTTTCTATAGTACCTCAAGACGAGGAGTTTCTCAGCTATAGGAATGTAAGAGAGATCCTGAGTGTGCTGTCCCAAGTGGAATGGACACCGAGATGCCCTGACTCGAAATAAGGCCGGATTTTTCCCATGCAGTGATTTGAATGCAGGATCGTCTTTAATTTCACAAGGTGAAGGGATGTCTGAATCCCCTGTGGAGACTTTAGAGAAAGCAGTAGTTCCCCGCCTCATCTCGACAGGAGGCCTCACATGCCTTTGAAAATTCGAAAGGAACTTGGAGTTCAATGCTTCCAAAGAGACGATGCCTGCATCCCATTGAAAACTGATAGGAATCCCAATATCACTGTGGCACCTGGAAAAGGAACCAGTGTCCCAAGTCTCAAATAAAGAGGGTCCCTATTGCCCTGCCAACCTTCAAGGAGAATCCCGATGTGTCCCTGGCAACGAGACATGACTCCTGACATCACGGAATAAACACGGGTTTTGAAGCGCCATCCACGTCCTAACTCCAGAATATACCCCAGGTTCCCGCCGCAACACGAGCAAAACCACGAGACTTCCCCTCGCTGCCAGATTGAGGCCAGATTCCCTGCAGTGCATGCAGAGCAATTCCGTGTTCCCCTTTCACCAAAAAGAAAGGTGTCTGCACTTCCTGGATGGAACTTCAGAGAGTCCCAAGAACACTGTCACAAGTCTATAGGGGCCTGAGGTCACCGCAGCAACACGAAAGAGATCCGTGTACCTGAAAATCATCTCAAGATGAGGCCTGATTGCGCTGCATTGGTTCCAGAGCCATCCCACATTTCCCATCAAACAAGACAAGGGACTTAACTTTCCTTTAGGCAACTCCAGAGATTCCCCGAAAATCAACAACCAAAGTCTCGAAGAACACCAAGTTCAGCCCCGCAAATGGAGAAAAGCTAAGTGTACACCAAATCATCTCAAGATGAGAGCGGAATCCCTGGCACCGTCTCAAGAGGAATGAAGACATTTTCCACAAGCATTTAAGATGAGGCATCTCTCAGCAGTAGGTATGTGAGGGGGAATCTAAGTTTGCTGCCTCAAGAAGAACGGACACCGAGGTGCCCTGACTCGAAATAAGGACGGATTTCCCTGCAGTGACTTGAATGCAGGTTCGTCTTTCATCTCACAAGATGAAGGATGTCTGAATCCCCTGTGGAGAACCCTAGAGAAACCCTAGTTCGCCGCCTCATCTGGACGGAGATGCCTCACATACCTTTGACAACGTTGCAAGGAACCCCGAGTTCAATGAGATCAATGTTTCAAAACGAGGCGATGCCTGAGTCTGCTTGAAGATTGACAGGAATTCCAATATCCACTGTGGGCAAAAACTGGAAAGGGAACCTGGGTCTCACTCCACACATCACGAGAGCGTCCCTAATGCCCTGCCAAGCGTCGAGGAGAATATCGAGGTGTCCCAAGCAACTAGACAAGAGTCCTGACGTCGCTGAACAAACCCGAGTTTTGAAGGGCCATCCCCATCTTAACTCGAGAATATTCCCAAGGTTCCTGCTGCAACTCGAGAAAAACCATGAGACTTTCTCCACACTGGTGAGAAGAGGCTCGATCCCATTCATCGATTGGAGAGTAAATTTCGTGTTTCTCGTCAAAAAGAAAGGAGCCTTGACTTCCTTGATGGAACCCCAGAGAATCCCTAAGAACAGGGACACAAGTATAGAGGGACCCAGAAGTCACAACAGCAACATGAAAGCATTCCATGTACCCTCATATAAACTCGAGATGAGGCCTGAATCCCCTGCATTAGATCCAGAGCCATTCTGCCATCAACATCAAACACAAGTGGCTTGTCTTTCCTTAATCAACTCCGGATAACCCGGGAACACCGTCCCAACTCTAGAGGAACACCAAGTTTAGCACAGCAATTCGACGAAAGCTCCGTGTACCACAAATCTAATCGAGAGTAGAGATGACTCCATGGGCTCGACTCACATGAATGCCAACTTTCTACAGCACCTCAAGACGAGGAGTTTCTCAGCTATAGGAATGTAAGAGAGATCCTGAGTGTGCTGCCCCAAGTGGAATGGACACCGAGATGCCCTGACTCGAAATAAGGCCGGATTTTCCCTGCAGTGATTTGAATGCAGGATCGTCTTTAATTTCACAAGGTGAAGGGATGTCTGAATCCCCTGTGGAGACTTTTAGAGAAAGCAGTAGTTCCCCCGCCTCATCTCGACAGGAGGCCTCACATGCCTTTGAAAATTCGAAAGGAACTTGGAGTTCAATGCTTCCAAAGGAGACGATGCCTGAATCCCATTGAAAACTGATAGGAATCGGGTCCCAATATCACTGTGGCACCTGGAAAAGGAACCTGGGTCCCAAGACTCAAATAAAGAGGGGTCCCTATTGCCCTGCCAAAAACCCAAGGAGAATCCCGATGTGTTCCTGGCAACGAGACATGACTCCTGACATCATGGAATAAACACGAGTTTTGAAGGGCCATTCACGTCCTAACTCGAGAATATACCCAGATTCCCGCCGCAACTCGAGCAATAAAAAAACCACGAGACTTCCCCTTCTCGCTGCCAGATGAGGCCAGATTCCCCTGCAGTGCATGCAGAGCAAATTCTGTGTTCCCCTTTCAAACATGAAAGGAGTCTGACTTCCTGGATGGAACTTCAGAGAGTCCCCAAGAACACTGTCACAAGTCTATAGGGGCCCTGAGGTCACCGCAGCAACACATGAAAGAGATCCGTGTACCTGAAATCATCTCAAGATGAGGCCTGATTGCGCTGCATTGGTTCCAGAGCCA